>VDFB02168118.1:125173776-125210060 GCA_007258455.2 Sequoia sempervirens | reverse complement strand
GCTTGGAAAGCTTGCAAGGAACCTGTTACAGTGGACAGGACAAGGTGGCTAGATTTCATAATCTAGGATGGCATGTTATTTAAGGGAAGTCAATTGTGTATCCCAAGGAGTTCCATGAGGGAGAATCTGATAAAGAAGAAGCATAGTGGAGGAATGGCAGGACATTTTGGTCAGGATAAGACCATTGCCATTATCAGTGAGCATTATTATTGGCCTCAGTTGTCATAGGATGTGAAGAAGTTTGTATAAAGTTACAGGGTATGTTAGATGGCTAAAGGAGTGAGCCAGAATACAGGCTTATATCAACCCTTACCTGTACCAAAGAGGGCATGGGAGGATATAAGTATGGACTTTGTTCTTGGCTTGCCAAGGACACAACGAGGGAATGATTCAGGCTTTGTGGTGGTTGATAGGTTTTTGAAGATGGCACATTTCATTCCATGTTAGAAGACCCATGATGCAGTCCACATTGTTGACTTGTTCTTCAAAGAGGTGCTAAGACTACATGGTCTGCCAAAGAGTATTGTTTCAGATCGTGACACCAAATTTGTGGGGTACTTTTGGAGGACCTTGTGGAAGAAGCTAAATACAGAGTTGAAGTTCAGTTCTGCACACCATCCACAAACAAATGGGCAGACAAAGGTTGTTAACAAGAGTCTAGTAACCTATTGAGATGTTTAGTAGGAGATAAACCCAAGGGATGGGACTTGATCTTACCCCAGGAAAAATTTTCTTACAACAATTCTATCAATAGAAGCACTAGTAGATCACCGTTCTAGATTGTGTATGGATGTAGCCCCATAATAGCTCCAGAATTGAGGAAGATGGACCAAGAGAAGAAAATAAGTGCTGAAGCCAAATATTTTGCAGAACGCATCAAGGATATACATGAGAAGGTAAGAGAACATATTAACAAGATGAATATGCAGTATAAGGCTAAGGCAGATCAGAAGAGGAGGTATAAGGAGTTTTAGATTGGTGATGAAGTGATGGTCCACTTGAGGAAAGAAAGGTTTCCAGGGGAACATATAATAAATTGAAGATGAAGAAATTCGGTCCCCCCTATAAGATTTTGAAGAAGCATGATTCAGAGAATGCATATGAGGTAGAGTTTCCTGATGGAATCAACATTTCCCCTATGTTCATAATTTCATATTTGACAGAGTATCATGAAGGTGGAACAGAGGAAGCACCAGCAATAGGGCAGTATGGCATTCCAACACCTAGTTCAGAAAGGGAGGAGATTGAAACAATCTTGGATAGTCATGTGGGAAGGAGTACCAAAAATAGGCAGTATGAAGAATATTTGGTGAAATGGAGAGGAAGGTCTATAGAAGATTCATCCTGGCTATCTAAGGCAGTGGTTGACCGGTTGGGCTTTCCTCAGCCATTTGAGACGTGATGGGGTCACTTCTCAAATTACCCTGGGTGTCTGATGTAGGAGCATCCAGTGGTGTAAGGGAAATCTTGCATCACCCAAAAATAGTTAAATTTCAAGTTTCTCGGTTTTTAGATGTTTTTACATTTTTGGATAACCTTTTCGTCATAATGAAATTCACAACTTATGTTTTTTTTTTTCTATTCTTGGGTTGAAAGCTATTGCAATTTTAGTTTCCCAGATTTGCACCTGAAAATCTTCCGAGTTGGATTTGAGGCACTTAGAGCTCCCGGAATGGCCCTAAAACTTGCCAAAATCGGCGTAGTGGATTTTTGAGCGCGTTCTTGACTTCGAGACCTTTCCAATGGTTCGTGAACTGGACCCCCGGATCAAAAGTTATGGCCCCGGGAAGTTGGCGCACTTTCTAGAAGATATTATTGCAAATGTTCTTTTGAAATTTGAACTTCAAATTGTAATTTTTGGTGCCAAACTGCCTAAACTCAAATTATAATGTTGTTTTGGCTCCAAACTAAAGAGGAGCTCTATTTTGTAATACCCCTCCGTTTATGCTTATGATTTATGCTGTTATGTTTTTACACTGTTAGACTATGATACTTTGTTTGGATATTTTGATCGCTAGTTTTGAGCGACAATGGATTTATTCTATGACATGATGATACATTGTTTGGTGATTACTGATTTTAGACATGCTTTGAGATAGTGTAGATGTTTACTTTCAGTTGATTATTGCTATGTACATGTTTTGATGGACTAACAGTTATTTATTTCGTCAGTCTGATGTGACGTGTATTGGTGTCGAGAACAGAATCGCATCACTCGCTTGCGAGTGCCCTGTGATATCTGTGATTTTCTCCGCACGGTGTGCCTGTTCAATGCTTTATATATATATATGTATGCATGTTATTGCTTGGTTGCAGGGATTGCAGGTACATGACACCGACTCCACCCAGGTACTCAGGTCTGAGCGTGTCAAGACTCAACGGAAATTGTTGATTGGGAGATAGTAGTTTGGTTCACCCTAGTATAGTCTATAACCTGGTCACTGTACTTTGTCTATTTTAGTTTGAGTCATAGGTTGTTTTGCATTCTTCTGTTTGGATAAATTGTTTGAAAGGAAAATTTGGTTAAATTTTAATGATAGTTTATTATGTTTTAAATTATTGTTATTTAAATTAATTTATAAATGTTGAAGAAATTAGTGTTTGTTATTTAATTAATTAATTAATTAGCTTATTTGGTTAAATGGTTTGATCTTAAAAGATTAAGTTTATTTAATTAAATTAATTAATTAATTAAATTAGATTGTTTTAAAAATTGTGTGTGAATAGATTTAATATTTGAAAATTAAATAAATTGTGGAAATTGTATATTTAAATTAAATTAATTAATTTGCATGCAATTGAAGTAGGCAAGATTGCCGAGAAGCGGTGGAGAAGATATTTTGCAACCACTTCTCGACATGTGTGCCAGTGCATTAATTGTTTATGGTTGAGGAAATTTGTTTATAGAGGTAAAATTGGATCTGAAAATTACAGAGGTTATCCTGTCATTCACGAGAAAAAAAAATATTTTGGGTGCTCTGTAAAAAAAATTATCAGTATTTTGCTTTTTGGAATTTTGTTGCAAAATTATGGATTATCTCTGGTTGCAATTTGGGTTCTGTTCTCGGGAAAAGTTTTGGAAGGCTACAGGCAACAATAGAGGATTTCGTCTCCAGATTGTCTTCAAAAGCTTTGGGAAATCAGGTATTTTTCTTGTGGTTTCAATTTGTTATTATTGAAAAGAATTTCTGTGAAAGAAAATGTCATTTAATTGGAATCCCTGTATTTTTTGGGAAAATTGTTTATTGTATCATTCTTTTGTGAAGAATTGTTGTATTCAGAAAATGTTTGTAGCTTCTCTTTGAAAAAGGAAAAATTGGGAAAATGAAACCTTTATGGTAATTTAGGATTTAAATTGAAATTAAACTGTGTGTGTTTTTTTAAAAACCCTAAAGAAATTTTTTAATTTCCCCTAAAATCCCTATTGTAATATGTAGAAATTTCTTATTTCTTCATTAGAAACCTCTGTGTAATATATATATATATTATCATATATATATAATTATAAATTGAATTGTGAAAGGTACCTATTTTATTATTTTATTTTTGGGTCAAATCGCCGTTGAAATTCATTATGAATTTTCTTTTAGAAAATTAAAAATCTCGTTAAAAATCGTGTTGAAAAAAGGCCGCAATACAGTGAATTTTTTTTAAAAAAAATGTAGAGTTTTTTGGGAAGGGTCGAAGCCCTCCCCATACCCGACGGGGGCGAGCACCGCCATGGCAATGGCCGCTCACAGCAGTCGTCGGCTACTTGGTGCAGCCACGACAATGGCCGCGCCCTACCCTACATAGCGAGCCGCGCATTGGGCGTTGCGTGCCCACTGTGTATTTATGTTTATTTTAAATGTTAATACATGGGACTTGTATAAGTTGAGTTTTAATTTGTATGATTTAATTAAATTTTGATTTGGTTTAAATTATTAATATGAATAAAAATTCAGAAATTATTTATGATGTTTTATTTATAATATATATATTATAATTATATATATATATATATATATATGTATATGTGTATATATGATTATATATATATATATATATATATATATATTGGATATTAATACATTAAATTATATTAATTTGTTTCTATAGGAAATTAGAAACATAAATATATTGGTTTTATTACTGAGATATTTAAAAGCAATTTATTATATGTTTTGAAAAACATATTGGTGTTTAGATTAATCTGTTGATTTTTAAAAGTTTATATGGATTTTGCTTTAGTAAATGATTATAAAATTGGGCATATTATAGATTTGTAATTCGAAATGAATAGAAGATAAATTTTACTTTGGAAGATTAATTTTATATTTCTGAATATTGCCTACATCGATTTAGTATATCCGAACCATAGATTTTTACTTTTCTTGATTTGCTTTTATTGAGTTATTTTGGGAAAATTGGGAAAGTTATAGTTGTACAAGTCTTCCAGAATGAATTGTATAGAAATGGTGTATTCTTGTTCAAATGCATTTCTTGAGTTAACTTGGGTTGTGCATGTATTAAATATGGTGTCTTGATACCGTTGAGGGTTATTTGTTATTGTGAGATGTACTTTATGCACCTTGTAAACCCTAGTCAGGAAAATTTAGAAATCCTTGTTATGTTTAGGGGAGTGGCTTTTTGTAAGGGCCAACACACAAAGTGGTGTCAGGGTAACTTGCAAAGAGTTAGTAATTCAGTGAAAACTAAGAACACAATAGTTAGATTTAAAATCTTTAACAAGATGATTATGCCTCGCTTATGACTCTTGAGCTACTTCAGTCTTGAGTATAAGATGAGAAGGCCTGGAATGGAAAATCGGTGTCTTATTTTATCAAAAGAAATTTGATTCCGCAATGATTTGCATTGGGGCCGGGTTTCGTAAGAGGTTACCAGGGTAACCCAAGGTTGGGGGCCGGAACCTAGGAAGAAACACCACGGTTACCCAAGGTTGGGGGCCTGAACGTAGGAAGAAACACCAGGGTAACCTTTGCAATATTGTGATGACACTCCACCTAGAATAACAATTAACCTTGTATTTGTAATACAATCAATTGTCTAAATCTGGAAGCAATGTAACCAATAGTTTATTTTGTACTAGTGTCTAGGGTTAGTAGATTATGTCTAGGTAACCATATTACTATCTCCTAGCACGGGGGGTGGACCTACGGGTACCACATGGTTGGGTGGAACATGCACCTTACTCCATTGGGTCCCCAGTTTGATCATGACAACGGGAGCTTCATTGATGGAGAGCTCGCACTTGGAGACTTATGTGTTCTTCTTCATTGTAATTTGTAAATCTTGTATTTGAAAATATCCCTCAATTGTATATGAGGTGAACAATGTAAATATAATTGTAATTATTATTGAACTACCTCATCAGATGGATGAGTAATGTATATTATATCAAATGCAATGTAAGGAAATGTAATTGTACTTTATGTTATCTTGAATGGAGTTTCAAATGTTATGTATTGTTTATCTTTATGTTATATGCAATATGAAATACTAAAGTCGTCTATGGAAACTCAAAGTAGTGTAACGTCACATAACTTAATGAATGTATGCAATTAATTAACTTAATAATTATACTTTAAAAAAATAATTTATTCCACTATTATATACAATTGCAACATTCGTTAGGTTATAATGATGGGGCATTTAAAATTGGTATCAGAGCCAAGGTTACAAACACTGGACGCTCTGGGTAATCATGAGCCCATTAGGTTGACATAGTACGTAGTGTCGCAAACTGTTAGCCTTGGTTGAATAGTATCTAAGACTCGTTATTGTTATGTGTAGGAACATGCCTAGGCGAGGAGGAAGAGGTTGTGGTAGAGGTCAAGGTGGAGGACGAGGGCCAATCCCTCAGGTTACTCCCCCTCTGAGCCCTCATCACAGTGATCAGGCAGAACAGTTGGGTCAAAGAAATGAGGGACGAAATCTCGAACAGTCAGCAGTAGAGGGTTCTCAGATACGTCCATTATTAGAGGAGGTCCTAGCTCATCTTGGACCTAGACAGAAAGATGAGCAGGAGGTTGTTAGAGAGAGAGATAGATCTCCTAGGAGAGTAAATGACACAGCACATCAGGATGTTATCACTGCAAGTCACATGAGGGATTTACTGAGGGCACGCCCTCCTACCTTTGATGGTACAGGAGGTGGATTAGAGGCTGAGACCTAGCTACTGGATTTGGGTAGATGCTTCGCCATGCACCCTTACGGTAGCAATACCCGTGCCGGATGCGCTATTATGCACTTGAGAGGATTCGCCTCTACTTGGTGGCACCTAGAGGAGCAGAAACTCCATTTGGATATTGGTTCTGTGTCTTGGGAGATGTTTCTCAAGAGGTTTAGAGTACGGTTCTTGTTGGAACACTGGAGGCAGCGTAGGGTTGACGAGTTCCATGATCTACGTTAGTTGGCTCTTTCTATAGAGAAATACGAACGTAGGTTCTATGAACTCAAGCAGTATGTTGGTATTGGCGATGATGAGCCTATGCTAGTTCAACACTTCATCAGGGGTTTAAATGCCCGCATTAGTGGAGGTGTCTGAGTCTTTGAGCCAAAGACTATGGAAGTTGCAGTGGAGAAGGCTCGCATAATAGAGGAGAACCTTATTATGGCATTAGGTGGGCACACAAGAGTGCAGATTGGGAGTGCTCCTGCAGCAGGTTTTAGTCCACCGGGTGGATAGGCACAGACAGGTGGTTCCTCTAGGAACCAACAGACACCCACAAAGGGTGGGCAGCCACAACAACAACAATGAACACCTCAAAAGAACAATATCCCACAACCACAATAGGGTAATATTCCTCAAACAGGAAAGGGACGTAACTAGTGGTGCAACAAGCGCAATAGGCAGGATCAGCCTGCACAGAGTGCTCAGTCTACTATCAGTAAGGGTAGTTTCCAGCAATCCAATGCACCTTTGGGTGGCAGAGGATTTGGTAGAGGCACAGACATAGGTTGTTACTCATGTGGGCAGCAGGGACACATAGCTAGGCAGTGTCCGATGAGAGGTTCTACTAGTTTTGGGCCTCAACCTATAGTTTTAGAGCCTATAGTGGGTGATGTAGGATGATCACATACAATAAATGCTGTGGTTAATGACCACCAAGCCGATCACCAGAACACAGTGGTCAAGACTTCAGGTAAGTTACATGGTGTTAGTGTTTCTATTCTTTTTGATTCTGGAGCCACTGACTCTTTTATTTCACCGACCATTGTAGACCATTGTGGTCTTGTGGCGGTAAAGCAAGGTGGTAAGTGGCAAGTTGAATTCGCCTCTAGGGTGAAATTAGCAGTAGAAAACTTAGTACATAATTGTGAACTTAAAATTGGTGCGTTAACTACCTTAGTAGATCTATATGTTACACCTTTAGGATCGTATGACATAGTTTTAGGTATGGATTGGTTAGCATATTATCATGCTATAATTGACTGTCGACTTAAGACAGTTAGTTGCATTAATGATTTAGGTGCGAAAGTGGAAATCGTAGGTATTCAAAGACCTATCTCTTTGCGGATGATATCTGCTATGCAATTAAAGAGATGTCTTCGTCAGGGATGTCAACTGTTTGCAACAACAGTTACTGATTTAGAAGAAGGTGAAAGTCGAGAGGTATCTCTTGATGATCATCCTATTCTTAGGGAATTCGCTGACGTATTTCCTGATGACATTCCTGGAATGCCACTGAAGAGGGATATTGACTTTAGAGTTGACCTAGTTCATGGAGCTGAGCCTATTTCTAGAGCTCCTTATAGAATGATGACTCAGGAGTTAGAGGAACTATTAGAAAAGGGTTTCATTCGTCCTAGTGTTTCCCCTTGGGGAGCACCTGTGATCTTCGTAAAGAAGAAGGATGGATCTCTTAGGCTGTGCATTGACTATAGTCAATTGAACAAGGTTACGATTAAGAATCGTTACCCTTTACCTAGAATCGATGATATTTTTGATCAAATTAAGGGAGCTAATGTGTTCTCTAAAATCAATTTGAAATCTGGTTATCATCAATTATGAATAGCTGAACCAGACATTCAGAAAACAATTTTTGAACTCGTTATTGGCACTACGAATTCATAGTAGTACTGTTTGGGTTAACGAACGCACCATCAGTATTTATGAGTTTAATGAATGGTGTTTTTCATACATACCTTGATCGCTTTGTCCTGGTATTTCTCGATGATATTTTAGTCTATTTGAGGAACATGAAGGAACATGAAGAACACTTGGGACAGGTATTATAGTGTTTAAGGGAAAATCAATTGTATGCGAACCTGAAGAAGTGTAATTTCTTTCAAACTGAGATTAAATATCTTGGACATGTGATATCTGGTAAAGGTATTGCTGTGGATCCTTCAAAGATTCAAGCTATTGT
Source organism: Sequoia sempervirens (assembly GCA_007258455.2). Classification (NCBI taxonomy): domain Eukaryota; kingdom Viridiplantae; phylum Streptophyta; class Pinopsida; order Cupressales; family Cupressaceae; genus Sequoia; species Sequoia sempervirens. Next base: position 125,201,688 of record VDFB02168118.1, on the reverse strand, counting down.
AGATTGGCCCACTCCTACTAATGTAGGTGAAGTTCATAGTTTTATGGGTCTAGCTGGTTACTATAGGCAGTTTGTAGAGGGATTTTCTAGAATCAGTCACCCTTTTACTTCTCTTCAAAGGAAAGGGAAGAAGTTTGTTTGGACAGAGCAGTGTCAGTTGGCTTTTTAGACTCTTAAAGAAAAGTTAACTAATGTGCCTATACTAATTGTTCCTGATCCTACTAAGGATTTTGTGGTTTGCACAGATGCATCCATAGAAGGTTTGGGAGGAGTTTTGATGCAAGATGGGCGTGTGATTGCTTATGAGTCTCGCAAACTCAAAGATCATGAATTAAACTATCCTACTCATGACCTAGAACTAGCTGCAGTAGTGCATGCATTAGTTCGATGGAGGCATTTCTTATTAGGTCATTGTTTCAAACTTCATACTGATCACCGTAGTTTGCAATACATCTTCACTCAACCTAACTTGAATGCTAGGCAAAGACGTTGGATGGAGTTCTTGTGTGAGTACGATTTTGAAGTGAGATATGTTCAAGGAAAAGAGAACGTAGTGGCTGACGCTCTTAGTCATCGTCAACATGAGATCTCCACTACTACTCTTGAAGTGGATTTGAGAGGTCCAATATTAGCTGCACTTCCTACTGATAGATTATATCAGGAAGTGAGGTCGAAGATTGAATCTGGTAGACCTTTAGAAGGTAGATTTGTAGGGTATGTTCTAGAACCGGATGGTATATTACGACATTTAGGTAATATTTATGTACCACATGTTGAGAGTCTTTGTACATTAATTATGACTGAAGCTCATCGAGCTCCATATTTAGCTCATCCAGGTGTTAAGAAAATGCACGCTGATCTTCGGCAATTGTATTTCTGGCCTATTATGAAACGTGATATTGCTGATTATGTATCGAGGTGTCTTGAATGTCAGTGAGTTAAACCTGAACATCAACATCCCGCTGGATTATTGCAGCCACATCTCATTCCTGAATGGAAATGGGATATTATATCCATTGACTTTGTTGTAGGGTTACCTACGTCATCACGTCGACATGATGCCATTATGGTAACTATTGACCGTTTGACTAAAGTAGCTCACTTTTCACCAGTACAATCATCATACAATGCTTCTTTTGTAGCTAGGATATTTATGGAGGACATCATTAGATTGCATGGGATTCCTCGTAGGATTATATCGGATAGAGATCTTGTATTTACTTCAGCCTTATGGAATTCATTACAACATGCTTTAGGTACATAGTTGAACTTTAGTTCAACGTATCATCCTTAAACTGATGGACAAATGGAAAAAGTTAACCAAATATTAGAGGATATGCTTAGGATGTACGTAATGGACCAACAATCACGTTCGGAGGATTATCTATACTTAGTAGAATTTGCTTATAATAGCGGATATCAGAGTTCCATAGGTATGCCACCGTTTCAGGCATTATACGGTCATCCTTGTCGAACTCCCCTTAGTTGGGATCAACTAGAGGATAGAGTGTTACTTGGACCTAAGATGCTTCGAGACATGGAGCAACAGGTTGACCATATTAGAGAACATTTGATAGCAGCTCAGGATAGGCAAAAGAAGTATGCGGATGCACATAGGATAGACCGACAATTTGCTGTTGGTGATAGAGTGTTTCTTCGAGTGTGACCGCGAAAGAGTCCAATCCATTATGGAAAAGGCTCTAAGCTTGCACCTCGTTTCATTGGGCCATTCGAGATCTTAGAGAGAATTGGTCCCGTGGTGTATCGACTCACCTTACCACCTAGTTTGTCTCATATTCATGATGTTTTTCATGTATCAGTTCTTAGACCATATCATCCCGACATATCTCATGTACTTGATTGGAATGCATTATAGGTAGAGGACGGGCATCTGGCTTTGGAGCCCGTGACCATTCTACAACACCAGATGCTCGGTCTCAGGGGTCGAGACGTTGATCAGGTGAGGGTCCAATGGGATCCTAGTCATGAGGCTTCTGCTACTTGGGAGGATGCGACACGCATGAGGGAACTTTATCCCTATCTGTTCGTAGGATTTCAGGAGCAAGCCTGATCCTAGGGGGGGAGGATGTAGTACCCCTCTGTTTATGCTTATGCTTTCTACTGTTATGTTTTTACACTGTTAGACTATGATACTTTGTTTGGATATTTTGATCGCTGGTTGTGAGCGATAGTGGATTTATTTTGTGACATGATGATACATTGTTTGGTGATTACTAATTTTAGACATGCTTTGAGATAGCGTAGATGTTTACTTTCAGTTGATTATTGCTATGTACATGTTTTGATGGACTAACAGTTATTTATTTTGTCAGTCTGATGTGATGTGTATTGGTGAGGAGAACGGAATCGCATCACTCGCTTGCGAGTGCCTTGTGATATCTGTGATTTTCTCTGCACGGTGTGCTTGTTCAATGCTTTATATATATATATATATGTATGTATGCATGTTATTGCTTGGTTGCAGGGATTGTAGGTACATGACACTGACTCCAACTAGGTACTTAGGTCTGAGCGTGTCAAGACTCAACAGAAATTGTTGATTGGGAGATAGTAGTTTGGTTCGCCCTAGTATAGTCTATAACCCGGTCACTGTACTTTGTCTATTTTAGTTTGAGTCATAGGTTGTTTTGCATTCTTCTGTTTGGATAAATTGTTTAAAAGGAAAATTTGGTTAAATTTTAATGATAGTTTATTGTGTTTTAAATTATTGTTATTTAAATTAATTTATAAATGTTGAAGAAATTAGTGTTTGTTATTTAATTAATTAATTAGCTTATTTAGTTAAATGGTTTGATCTTAAAAGATTAAGTTTATTTAATTAAATAAATAAATTAATTAAATTATATTGTTTTAAAAATTGTGTGTGTGAATAGATTTAATATTTGAAAATTAAATAAATTGTGGAAATTGTTTATTTAAATTAAATTAATTAATTTGCATGCAATTGAAGTAGGCATGATTTTTGAGAAGTGGTGGAGAAGATATTTTGCAACTACTTCTCGACATGTGTGCCAGTGCATTAATTGTTTATGGTTGAGGAAATTTGTTTACGGAGGTAAAATTGGATCTAAAAATTACAGAGGTTATCCTATCATTCACGAGAAAAAAAAATATTTTGGGTGCTCTGTAAAAAATATTATCAATATTTTTCTTTTTGGAATCTTGTTGCAAAATTGTGGATTATCTCTGGTTACAATTTGGGTTCTGTTCTCGGGAAAAGTTTTGTAAGGCTACAGGTAACAACAGAGGATTTCGTCTCCAGATTGTCTTCAAAAGCTTTGGGAAATCGGGTATTTTTCTTGTGGTTTCAATTTGTTATTATTGAAAAGAATTTTTGTGAAAGAAAATATCATTTAATTGGAATCCCTGTATTTTTTGGGAAAATTGTTTATTGTATCATTCTTTTGTGAAGAATTGTTGTATTCAAAAAAAATTTGTAGCTTCTCTTTGAAAAAGGAAAAATTGGGAAAATGAAACCTCTATGGTAATTTAGGATTTAAATTGAAATTAAACTGTACGTGTTTCTTTCAAAACCCTGAAGAAATTTGTTAATTTCCCCTAAAATCCCTATTGTAATATGTAGAAATTTCTTATTTCTTCATTAGAAACCTCTGTGTAATATATATATAAATATATTATCATATATATATATATATATAATTATAAATTGAATTGTGAAAAGTACCTATTTTATTATTTTATATTTGGGTCAAATCGTCGTCAAAATTCATTATGAATTTTCTTTTAGAAAATTAAAAATCGCATTAAAAATCGTGTTGAAAAAAGGCTGCAGTAGAGCGAATTTTAAAAAAAAAAATTAAAAAAAATGCAGAGTGTTTTGGGAAGGGCGGAAGCCCTCCCCATACCCCACGGGGGCGAGCGCCGCCATGGCAATGGCCGCGCACAGTAGCTGTCAGCTGCTGGGCGTAGCCACGGCAATGGTCGCGCCCTCCCCTACACAGCGAGCCGCGCGCTGGGCGCTGCGTGCCCACTGTGTATTTATGTTTATTTTAAATGTTAATACATGGGACTTTTATAAGTTTATTTTTAATTCATATGATTTAATTAGATTTTGATTTGGTTTAAATGATTAATATGAATAAAAATTCGGAAATTATTTATGAAATTGGGCATATTATAGATTTGTAATTCGAAATGAATAGAAGATAAATTTTATTTTGGAAGATTAATTTTATATTTCTGAATATTGCCTGGATGGATTTAGTATATCCGAACCATAGATTTTTACTTTTCTTGATTTGGTTTTATTGAGTTCTTTTGGGAAAATTGGGAAAGTTATAGTTGTATAAGTCTTCCAGAATAAATTGTGTAGAAAGGGTGTATTCTTGTTCAAATGTATTTCTTGAGTTAACTTGGGTTGTGCATGTATTAAATATGGTGTCTTGATACCATTGAGGGTTATTTGTTATTGTGAGATGTACTTTTTGCACCTTGTAAACCCTAGTCAGGAAAATTTAGAAATCCTTGCTATGTTTAGGGGAGTGGCTTTTTGTAAGGGCCGACACACAAAGTGGTGTCAGGGTAACTTGCAAAGAGTTAGTAATTCAGTGACAACTAAGAAGACGGTAGTTAGATTTAAAATATTTAACAAGATGATTATGCCTCGCTTATGACTCTTGAGCTACTTCAGTCTTGAGTATAAGACGAGAAGGCCTGGAATGGTGAATCGGTGTCTTGTTTTATCAAAAGACATTCGATTCCGCAATGATTTGCATTGGGGTCAGGTTTTGTAAGAGGTTGCCAGGGTAACCCAAGGTTGGGGGCCGGAACCTAGGAAGAAACACCAGGGTAACCTTTGCAATATTGTGATGACACTCCACCTAGAATAACAGTTAACTTTGTATTTGTAATACAATCAATTGTCTAAATCTGGAAGCAATGTAACCAATAGTTTATTTTCTACTAGTGTCTAGGGTTAGTAAATTATGTCTAGGTAACCATATTACTATCTCCTAGCACGGGGGGTAGACGTACGGGTACCACATGGTTGGGTGGAACATGCACCTTACTCCGTTGGGTCCCCAGTTTGATCATAACAATGAGAGCTTCATTGATGGAGAGCTTGCACTTGGAAACTTATGTGTTCTTCTTCATTGTAATTTGTAAATCTTGTATTTGAAAATATCCCTCAATTGTATATGAGGTGAACAATGTAATGTAATTGTAATTATTATTGAACTACCTCATCAAATGGATGAGTAGTGTATATTATATCAAATGCAATGTAAGGTAATGTAATTGTACTTTATGTTATCTTGAATGGGGTTTCAAATGTTATGTATTATTTATCTTTATGTTATATGTAATACGAAATACTAAAGTCATCTATGGAAACTCAAAGTAGTGTAACGTCACATAACTTAATGAATTTATGCAATTAATTAACTTAATAATTATACTTTAAAAAAAAAATTTATTCCACTATTATATACAATTGCAACATTCCTTAGGTTATAATGAAGGAAATGCTAGTTATTACCTTGCTTGGACCCATCTTCTTAGCTTGTTGTTTTGGGTGCCAAAAATTTCCTTCCAACTACTGAAAATCCACCTTTTTATCGATTGGAAACAATCATCCTTCTGCACATGATTTCTAGGTCTTCGACCACCATTTTCCATGTCTCTAGGTCAATTGAACTATTTATTCAGAGCTTTCCATGCCCTATTTGGGTCTATCTGTCTGGAATTTTTATTGTTACGACATCTTTTGTTGTTAAAAGGCCATCTCGCTTGCAAACCATCATCATACTGTAAACCCTTGTGCCTTCGAAAACCCTGCCTATGTTGCTGCTCCACAATCTCTAGTTTCTGTTGCGATGTGTTTTTATTCAAAAGCTAATAATAGAATAATTATATATTATCTTTTATATATAATTTTATGATGATTTTATATATGTATTTCATTTTTATGTGTATATTTGAAATATTATTATCTAATTAAAAGAAATTGTTATACAAACAACTTTTGGATAATTATCTACTAAATGTCATCTTTTAAATATTATATATATATATATATATATTTCTTGAAATTTTTTTAAGGTTTATATATTTTTTTATGTTATATGATTTTTTAATTTTTTTTTTGGATAAAGTCACTAATAGTCAAATTCAACATTTGATTGAAAGAATTATTATGCCATAAAAAAATATGTATTTTAATTGTTATAGAAAACGTTCACCTTGAGAAAACGTTCCTTCATCACAGACTCGTAGAATATGTATTTTAATTGTTATAGAAAACGTTCACCTTGAGAATATGTATGTTTTTCTTCAGTGACTCGTGTGTTTTCCTTTCGTTGGGAAAAGTAAGTGAGAGGAGTACCACTACTTTCATGGCTTACAACTTGCATCTTCGTACAAGTACACACTTGACGTCTTCGTTTATGTTCACTGAGTACACACTTGACGTCTCTTCACCTCACAAAATTATTTATCCATTTCTATGTATCACTTCTCTCAACCATTATTTAATAATACATTTTTTCCCTGCATAGAAACATCAGGAGCAGTTTCTTTTAATATAGGTTTTTCGGTCTTGGACCTAATCCAAACAATGATTACTTGGCATAGTAGAAATTTGATTGAGATTCATAAGCTAAATGTCTTATAAGCATTGAGGCATAACCTCTGAAATCACAACTACTGAATGTTATTTTGAGTAAAGTTGAAATTACAAGTACTGAATGTTAAAGCTCTTCCCAAAGAAAGAAAGTGTAATGTAATGTGAATATCTTACATGCACTTCCTTCAGAGACCATAACTGTTATTTGATAAGCAAATACATGCTCGAAGATGCAGAGTCCTATACTTAACAATGAGGGCGTTGGATTTGTTTTAATATAAGTTTTTTGCGTATCTTAAATCATTCTCAAGCTTTTTCCTAATATTTTAAAACTCTTTTTACAAAATTGATGGAATGCTAGGACATTATAGCCATTGCATATCTACATTGTAGAAACGAAATTTAGGTTACAAGCTTTTATTTTGAGATACTTTTTGAAAAGGTTGAAATTGAGCTTTGTGATTGAAAATTTATAAAAGAAAAGAGGAATATAGGTTGTAAGCATAATTACAATAAATTGAAATTGGATCATAAATTTTTGCATTCATGATTTCCTATACACCAAGGTATCCCCTTTGAAGAAGTGGTGAATCTACTGTTTTGAATATCAAATTATTTGTTGCAACAATCAAGTCTATTGTGGTGATTTATGATACATATCAAGAAGGTGCAACAACATGGAGTTTATCGTTCTCCTCTTTATATATATTGTGTCCCCTTGCAAGATTCAGTTTGTATGAGAACTATTCAATTTTAGCATGTTATAAATTTGAAATCATTGATTTATGCAATGAGAATTGACTTAGATTTATTCCTTCATATGCATCTTCCTATACTTTTAGGCCTAGTTTCCTAGATGAGTATGAAGATCAAGAATGTTTTAGTGAATCCTCATCTAATTATGTAAGTAATTGTGTACATATACCTTAGATTCATGCCAAAGTATTGATGCTTCTATTCGTGAGTTCAATAAGTTCATGAGACACATAGAGATGCTTGAGCTTATCTTAGCTTCCTACCCTTGAAAACAAAAATTATAATTTTCCCTATGTCTCCCTTGTGGGTAACGAATAACATTAATCTATTTTTGTTGCTAGCATTGTCATGTTGCATAATAGTTTTCTCAAGAGGAAATATTAAGCTATTGCAATGGATGGTCTAAGAACAAGTACTCGACTTGAATAGATGTAAAGGGAGATAGTGGTCATTGACCTAGATAATGTGTTTTGGAAGACCATTTGGGTTTCCCTATGGAAGAATGGGAAGCTCACAATGGGTTAAAGGAGTGTTCTACCAAATAAGTGTTTTATTATTTTTGTTTGTTGATGATCTACTATCATTACAAATTTTTTCTATTATTTTTTCTGCTTAATTTGCACCCATTATGCCTTTAACTTTTTGTATTTTTGTATAAGAGTTTAGGAACTTTATGAAACATAGTCCACTTTTACTACTGATATCAAAAGATCATATTATATGTAACAACTTATAATTGAAGTTAAAATAATATAACCCATGATTCCATTTAAAATATCAATATATGAAGATCTTAAAACTTATATTATATAATGAAATTAATAATATTGTTCAAATACTATTCAAAATCAACCGTGGGCCTGTATTCTCACACATAAGTATTTACCAGGAGTTGACTATTTCGATGTTTCTCGGTATCCTTTGGAGGGTAGGGGATCTATGGTTTGGAACACTCTGAAGATTGGTGCTCAATTGGTAAAGAGGGGCATTTCTTAGATCTACAACAGGGGCTCTGAGGCTCCTTTTTGGAAAGATTATTGGGATGGGAATCCCCCTCTTCTTTCCTTGTATCCGTATTTGTAGGCCCTCTATGATTGATTTCTTGCTGCTGGGTGGGACAATGTTGTGCACTATAAGGCTGTTAAGAACTTTGGTTTGGTTGTTGGTTATAGATGGAAGGATTCTTTTGATTGGCCACCGGGTGGTTCAGAGAGGGACAAAAATGAGTTGACTCAAATTCTAGCCTCTAGGGTGTGTTGCTCTTTTGGGGGTCCAAATGTCTTGGCCTAGTGCAATGAGTCATCTAGTAGATATTTTGTTTCGGCTGGGTATTTGGAGCTTAACATATAGTTGTTTGGAGGTATTGAGGTGCCTTGTTGGAAGCTCATCTAGAATAAGTTTTCCTAGCCCAAATGAATTTTTTTCTTGTGGCTTGTGGTTCACAACCATTGTCTTACCTAGGATAATCTTTGTAGGTGACGCTTTCAGGGACCCTCAATGTGTGTTTTGTGTCATAATAGTGAGGAGTCTGTTTCTCATCTTTTCTTTCAGTGCTTCTTTGCCAAGGTTGTTTGACAATTTTGGTGGGATGCTTGTGGTCAAACCTACTTTCATATCTCTTATTTGTTTGAGCTCTAGGCTCATTAGGGCAAGCCCCACGCTAAAACTTCTTTTCTCAAGATTGCTTGGGCTATTGGTCCTTTTATCATTTGGCATGTCTGGTTGGAATAGAATCAAAGAATTTTCAGGATGTTAGGATGGATGCTATGCATATGTGCTCAAAAATTATGCTCTCTTTTCATGAGACAGTTGTGGCTAAATGTGATTTGACTGGAGGTGTGGATCCTGTCAATGTTTCTATTTGTACTTGTCTTAACTTTCCTCCTCAGGGGGATGCTTCAGTGTTTGGGGGTTAGGGTAGATGTTGACACCCATTACGGTGGGTCAATCAAGAAGGTCATTGGATACCCCCTATTCTCAGAGTTTTAAAAATTGATACTAATTGTTCATCTTGGGGGAATCCTGGGCATGCTAGTATTAGTGGTGTTGGGCGGCACAATTTTGGTGATGTGTAGTTTATGTTCTCTGTCTAAAAGGGCCTTCATACTAATAATTTAATGGAGGCTCTTGCCATTTTGTATTCCATTCATCATTGTTCTACTCTTGGTTGGCGCATGATTGTTTGTGTCTGATTCTCAGGTTGTGGTGAACTTGTTAACCAAAAAGGACAATGACGATGTTAGTTGGCATTTAGATTCTATTATTAAACAAATTATGCAATTGTGTAGCTCCTTGGATTCTATTACTTTCACACATATACCCAGGGAGTGGAATGGTGTTGTGGATTGTTTGGCCAAATGGGCCTTGGATCAAATGTAGGGTTGGAATATAGTGGATACAAGGCAATTGCCTCCCAATTTAGCTTAAATGTTTAATCAGTTAGTGGATAGTGATAGAATTCTTTAGTGCTCTCTCTTTTGGACACTTTGGTTGTATCTCTTTTGTGATTGAATAAATTTTTACCCCTCTTTTAGTAAAAAAAAAAGATTTATAGCTTTGTCAGAATAATAACAATGCAATATATCATGTGTCAATTTCTAGACTGAAACTGTGTCAATTTTATCTTAAGTTAATAATAATAATGCAATACATTTTTTCTTAAGCTAACATTAATTTTTTTTAAAATACTACTCAAGTAATGAGCATGTTTAATATGTTGTGTTTTAATATTAATTTAAAATCAAATATTATAGTTTACAATAAAATAAAAATGTAATAAACTTCTACCATAAAAAAATCTTTTAATATACCAACTAAACAAAATAATAACATATCTAAAGTCTAAATAAGTTATGTAGTTCAATTCTTAAAAAAAAAACTTCTAAACTATTAAATTAAACTATTTTTTAATATAATAAGTTACCATATCTAAACAATAAGCACAACTCTAATTCTAAGTATAGCCACTACTCACTAAATAACAAATATACCTATTCCTAATTAATAATTTAATCACAAAATTTTTAATCTATTTATTATGTTCATAAATATTTAAAACTTAAATTTAATAAATACAATGATTAAATTTATTAAAAGTTTTTCTAGACGTAGGCTTTGATATTAAATTTTATGGTTTTTATATTGAGAATTTATTTTATTAGTTTAAATTATTTTAATCATTTTTTAAATTTTTTTCATAAAAGATTTATTTACTCTAACTTTGATAACATGATCAATATAATAAAAATTTAATTATTTAAAATGATAATTGGATATCATTTATTAAAATAGAAAATATTTATTTGTCATGAGGATGCAAATATATAGATACACACACACACGAGACAACTCTTTGGAATGGTTACTCTCACTAAGGAAGATTCAATGGTTTTGATCCTCTTAGCTATGGAAAACTCCAAGAAGAACAATTTTGTTTAGAACACAACATATTGAACATGTTCAATAGATAAACTACTTAACACAAAGTCTTAGCTAGAACAGTCATTTGTTTACCCTATACTCTAAATTGGGAACACTTTGTATGCCCCTTCTTTGATGCCCATAACCCACAAAACATCCTTCTTCCTTGAGCTTTCTCCATTCTCCTTTTAAGTCTAAAATAAATTACTCACATAGGGGAGATTTCCTAGTTACTTCGCCCCATCCAATTACTACTCACTCCACCTCCCAAAAAAAAATCACTTTGTTCCATTAAAAAACTTTATTTTATCAAATAAAAAATTGCAAAAACACCAATGGTTGCTCATAACACAATGTGTAACTAAGCAATGTAGATAGTCAAATACACATGCATTTGTATTTATAATTCAAGTCAACTTGCATATAAAAAGGCTCATTTACAATTAATTTAAAAAATTTATTGTTACAAATACCCCCACTTGCAAAAGGTGCCACCCTCAATACATATTGATGAGAGTCAAGACTTGAGATTTAGAAAAGCACACAATAGAAGCAAAACGAAATTGCTATTTATTTATGGGAAATATGTTCTCATTACAAATAAATTACATTCTATAGGATTAAATCATCATAGGCTGCAGTACATGCAACTTTAATATTTCTAAAAAGCAAACCCCCTTTTCCTCAATACAATTTTCTCTTTTTCCCAATACCCTAGAATTTACAAAATAAGTCCTAAATAGCACTTTTTTGACTTGGAGCCAAAAATACAATTTTAATTTTGAATTTAGGCAGTTGAGCACCTAAAATTGAAAATTGAAATTCAAAAATTGAGTCACAACTTGAAAATTGGCAATTTTCCAAAAATTGGCCAACTTCCAAAAGTCGTAAATTTTGATCTGAGACTCCGTTTGATGAACCGTTTGAATTGTTGGAAAGGTATTAGAGTGTTGAATGTGCAAAGGAACCACTTTTATTTCTTTCACAAATTTTGGGCCCGTATAGGATCGTTTAGCACCTCAAATTGAACTCAAAAGATTTTTCAAAGCAATTTTGGGAAACTAAAACTTGAATAACTTTTAAATCAAGAATGATCTTGGCCCGATTCTTTCACCAAAGTGCTTATTTTTCTTTTTTCAAGCTTCCCATAAATCACTTCCTCCTCACGCCTTCAAATTCAAAATTGCTAAAAATAACAATTGACCAGAAAAAGCAAAAAAGTAGTTTTGAAAGTTGGGAATTCTTAATCTACAAAAAGGGTATCTAGAAATGTAAAGACGTCTACAAAAAGCTAACAAAAAGAAAATATATTTTTGGGTGATGTAGGATTTCTCTTACACCACAAGATGCTCCTACATCACATATTACTTTAATAAATACTCATGCACACTTAATGGTGTTTTACATGGCATAATCACAATCTCATATCAACTCTATGGGATTTGAAATGCACAGTCTTCCACACTCTCCTTTGCAGCTACATGTATTAACATCATTTCTTGTAGATACCTACATAATTAAATATTGGTGTAAGGCTCCCCAAATAAACATTAAATCCAAATATAATGCAAAATTTAGCCATATCATCTATAAAAACCTATGTAACTGGCAGCTACAAATTTAAATGCTCAAAAAAATTCAAATTTGAAACACAACAACCAAATTGAATGCATTCAGTTGTCATATTCGAATTCCTAAATAAGAGGGGGAGAGCAACCCTTGACATTCACAATTGTTATTTGTGAAGAATTGTTCTCTACAAAATTCGAAGCATCGACGTGAATCCTTTGCGCATTCCTCCAATATTCCAAGTTTTAGGTTGATACTTTTTACATTCTACTTATAGTTGTTTTCATGAATTGTGCATTTAACATTTAGATTTATGTAGTGTCTTTTTACTTTATAAGTAAATGAAGTTCTTTTTGGTGACAGGTTTTTCCTTACAAACCCCATTTACAATTTCAATAATCTGTGTGTTCATTTACTATTTTTGGCCATTTCTCAAGGTTTATATTTGTCATTTATCTCATAAAAGGGTCCTTTATATTCTGTGTCTCATGTTCTTTTTGCAAATCGATAAAGGCATGTTGAATCATCTGTTAGACTCATTTATATACAAAATAAGTGTACACATTATCTTGCATTTTCACTAAATATATTTGAAATTTGTATTATTTGTCTCTTGTTCATTCAACAAATCGATATAAGCATGTTTAATCATCTGTTAAACTCCTTTATATTCAAAATAACTATACACATCGGCTGAGATTTAAATACATAGATATATACATATACATATAGATATAGATACATACATATAAATACATATAAACACACACACACACACACACACACACACACAGATATATGTATATAACTATGTTTTTGTTTTCCCTGTATTTAAATACATATCATTTGGCTATCTAATACAACAAACTAGCACTTTTTTACTTTAAAATTTGTTACTATTTTTCTAATTTCTATTACACATACAACAAACTACCATACATATATTTGGATAATTTATTTCATAAAAGGCTCCTTTATATTCCAGGTCTCTTGTTCATTCAACAAATTGATATATTTGTGTGTATCCTTTGGCTATCCATATATATCTTTACATATGTTCATTCAGCAAATTGATATATATGTGTGTATCCTTTGGCTATCCTTTCAAAATATAAACATTATTACTGGTTAATCATTTTATTTTGCATCTTCCAGGACCTGTGAAGTGTTTATACGCTGATTGAAAAATTATTATTGCTTGTTTATGAAATAAATCATTCCTCTTCAATGCCTTTTCACCATGTGTTGTTTGATTTTGTTTGGTCATGGTGGTGTTTTTTCCCACAAGTTTTTTGGAGTTAAATGAATATTTCCTTCTCTCCATTTATTATATGCCATATATGTGAAAAACCCTCCTTCTTTTTTTTTATTCTGAATATGTGTACTTAAGGAATTAATCTAGAATGAAACCCTTACCTAGTTTATTCAGCATCAATTTGAAAATGCACATTTGTATTCCTATGAGTAAGGAATTATTATTACGAAGCCCTTGGTTACTTTTTTGTGCATATTTCTAAAAAACCCAAGTCTGTAATTGATCTACCTCTGTTGAAGTTTATATCCTATCACTGTTGAATACAACACTTGAGTTATTTCATTTATTATAAAATATCTTATTAATTATTGTTAAATGCTTTAGCTGTGTTGAAATCTCAATACTTTGTATCATATATTTTTTACTTCACTTCACAACTTATGTTTTCATTGTAGTCTTATGTGTTCATGGATACATATATATCTTTACATATATACATGTATATGTATGTATATGTATGCATGAATGGTTGATCTAGACTTGCCCAAATATCATCAAACAACCCAATGTTAGTCATCAAACAAGTCTAAAACAATCATTCCCCATGCAATTCATTCAAATTCTATGAACATGAAATAAAGCAAAATAAACTAATTGTAAGCTACCAACTCTGATTCAAAACATTTAAACCATCCTCCCATGGGGGAATTGGTGCTACTTTGATGTGGAAAATAGCCCTTTCCCAATTCCTTGCAAGCTTTGATGATGAACAATGTGATCCTTGATGAAATTATAAATAACTTGGCTATGGTGATGAAAAACTATGAAGACTTGGATGAAAATCGATGAAATTTGCTTCAAATCTATAGATAGTGAGTTTACCTCAAGTTGTGGATCCAAAATCAATAGAAGATCTCTCCATTTACAAGAAAGAAGGATGGAGGAATGAGAAACATGAAGGATGTGGGATTAAATATGAACTACTAACAATGTACCACTTGTAGACATGCCATTGAAGAGAGGTGGAGCACATTTTGACCAATGTGCAAATAAATGCAATTAGGTGGAAATTTGAAATTCAAATGTTGGCTTGTGGAGGAAGAGATGGAAGAAAAGTTAATGCCAGTTAGCTCAAGAAAAAAGACATGTAAGAGACTTCAATGCCATGTTGGAGGATAATTCCTTTTGGAGGGGGATTTAAAATTGGAGGAATATTCCAATGAGATGCCATTTTAAATGAAAATAGAAGAATTTATAAATTAAATAAATTGATTTACTTGTGCAAATTGCAAAATCTAGAGGATTGATGGATTAGAGTTACAGTTAGTTAGGATTTGATTAACTTAGATGGAAATTAGTGGATTTGACATTTGACTTAGACTTTTAGATTTATTTAAATCAAATGGGAGGAATTTGAGGTATTAGATTTAATTAAATAAAGTTTGATTTATTTAATTAAAGAGGATGATGTTAGGTTTAATTAAACAAGTTTAATTTATTCAATTAAAATATATGACATATGATTTAATCAAAATAAGTGATTTATTTAATTAAAAGAGGAACATTATGATTAATTAAATAAAAAAGTTTATTTAATTAAAAGAAGATAATGATTTAATCAAACAAAATTATTTATTTAATTAAAAGAGGAATTATGATGAATTAATTAAATAAGGATCATTTAATTAACTGGTTAGTAAAGAAGTGATTTAGGGAGAACTGATGTTAGTAAATCAAGATTAGGTGCACGATATCAATTAGGATAATTTGAACGTCTATATTTTTCCCTTCTTTGAAGCAATGTACCTACTACATTGGTTCAAAGAATAAACTTTTTCGATATCAAAATTCAATTTTTTTTTGTTTTTTCAAATGCCCCATTATTGCCCTAGTAGAAGAATTATGTTGGTATACTGCCCGCTCAAGAGATTGGATGAAAATTTGGATTTTTGGGTGATTTCTCAAAATAAAAAGGACAAGCTACTCGATGGGTCCATAAAGGATCCTGGTTGCTGAAAACATGCCAAAACACGAGAAAAAAGACCTAAAACAAGCTTTGGCTAGATAAAAATGGGATCGAGGGCACAAAACCCTAGTTTGACGGCTAAAATGGGGCAAAAATCCCTAATTTTCATGCGTAAATAGCCTTTGAGGGGTCACTTTCAATTAATTTTCACATTCACACTTTGAGAATTCCTTCGTGTTGAACTCTAATCATCCTACATAATGGCGCAAAGAGTGCTTCCCTGACACATTTATGAGTGAGTTCGAGTCTACCAGAGACCTCTAGGTGCAGGACCACCGGTATGTTATCCTAACCCGACCTTTAATTTCAATTTTCATGAACAATTTATTATGTTTTGAAAAGTCAAAACCCTTAGTGCTGCTATATAGCGATAGTAAAGGTGCTAAATCGATGATGCTAAGGGTCAAATAACATCGCTACTACATATTGTAATGTCGTGTTGCAATTTGGTCTTAGGGCTCCAAAAGTCAAAGGGTGATGCCAATGTGACTAATGATGTCATGACTCAATTGGGTTTTTAAGGTTTTAGGTCAAACAAGCACGTGGATGCAAACAATGATGCCACAGCTTGGTTTGCACTTTGGAGGGTTCTAGCATCATTGTTTGGATTTTTCAAAGAGTGATGCCTTTGAAAATACTGACACATTTATTGTTTTAGTATTGAAAACTTCAAATAGGGTCCGTTATTTTTATGAAACTTGATGTTGTGGCTTTATGGGTGCAAGAGGACAAAGAGCTTGTGGATTCACATGAGCACCGACCCTTGGTGTTAAGCAAATTGACTAGATTACATGAGTTACTATAGGAGCACCTTGGTGCAATCGAACTTTGGTATGTTGCTTACACACGCACCGTGATGACCCACCTAGCTATGATGATTGCATTGGCAGAGAGGTGGCACAATGAAACCTCGTTGTTTTATCTTCCCACTAGCGAGGTGACTGCCACATGAGAGGATGTATGGTGGATCCTTTAGTTGTGAATACACAATGATTGAGTTATATATGGCATGGATGCTGACACTGATGCATCCTATGAAATCATGAGGACATATGAGATCATATTTATGGATGGTTAGATCGATCTTGAGTATTACAGAGGTCGGATGTTAACTTTCTGGCTGACTGTGGCCATAATTATTTTAGGACTAGTAGCTCTAGACTAGTGAGGTTGATATTTCAATCCAGGATGGGGTCTAGCTCGGGACTAGATGTTATTCAAGAGGACCTTATTGGCTTGGGGACCAGTGATGCTGGCCTCATTATATCATGATTTGTATAAGTTTTCCTACTGTGATAGTTGAGCGATTGGGACTGTGTTAAATATTGCATATCTAGGCCTGGGAGCACATTGTCGTGCTTTGATTGATGGTTGCAATGGTCGATGTTGAACCAGATGACCCAGCTATTTGGAGGTACTGAGGTGACATCACTTTGAGATGTACATGATGGGTAGGTCTTCCCCATCAGTGGAGGGTTTTGGATGAGATGACAGTTTTCACCTATAGACCTTGGTTATAGATGTTGGCTTGGAACAAAGATTTACAATAGTTATTCTATCCTAGGTAGGACAAAATGATGTAGGGGTGCGAGCACACCATTATCAAGCACTACCTACTAGACAAGGTAGCCCATCAATTCAAGGACACCCATAACAGAATGGATGATTAGTATGTGGCTATCTTCGCTTAGTTTAGTAGAGAGACCACATGGGTTCAAATGATCCCAACATCAGATGCAATTGATAGTTTTAGACATCTGGTGGTTAGTCCATGGGCCTATGATCAGGGACAAGTGGATCTAGGCACCACATGTGCCTATGATGATTGGTTCAAGCAACCACTATGACTCATAGTTCTAGGGGTAGAACTACCATGGTAGAGAGCCCGAGGCTAAACAATAGGGAGGGGACGAGCAAGATAGGTCCCAGGAGCACCTAGAGGAGGATTTCGAGGTGAAGGCAGAAGAGAAGGAGGAGGTGGAGGAGGTAAAGGAAAAGGAGGAGGACCACAGCCTTGCTAGCTAGATCAAAGAGACCAGAACCATCACTGAGAGACTAGCAGAGGGACCAGCCACCACAACCTGATTCGAGAGATTCCTACATACAGTAGCTATACTGGTAGATACATGGGCTACAGGCATAGGTGTCTTCCATTACAACAGAGAGGGACCAAGCATGTCCAGGCCCTCACTACTGAGCAAGATTATGAGAGATAGCAACAACATATGATAGAGCTATAGCTAGCCCAAGAGGTTAGTAGGAGACAAGAATTAGAGAGCATGGATGCTACATCGTAGGGTAGGACATTCCCATAATAGATGTATTGTGATGTGGTGAGAGAGGTTGTGTATTATAGGCCGCATTATCAACAAGAAGTGCCTCCTATGGCTCGAGTACCAGAGTACTCCTAATAGACTAGCTTGAGGTGGCTAGAGGACCAGCTAGAGAGCTAGGCAGGTGAGGGGAGCAACCACCAAGGCTAGCTCACATAGTTTTGATTGACAACATTATTTTTTAGATTCACTGTCTTTGTTTTTTATGGTCCTATGGACATTTGCACATTGATTGATACACATACACATTTGATCTTGATTTGTACTATGACAGTTATATTTTTTGATATATATGATATGATCAATAAATTATGAGATGCATCCTATTTTATTTATTCATTATGGATGGATGAATTTACTATTCTATATGCAATGTGATGCTATATGATATGATGCAATGTATGATTATGCAGATGTTTATGGATGGATTTTTTTTTGTATTATTTCCATGCACTTTTATGACGATATATGGAGTATGGATGTATGGATCCAAATATTTATGATATGCAAATGATTTTAATATGCTTAGACTAATAGATCTATCTTATGCTCCTAATAGATGATGTTATATGTTATGATAATGAGATGTTATGACATGCTCTTTTCTTTTATAGTATCTTTTTCATGTATGATATGATGATGTATGTATGGATGATATGATGATACTTATATGGATGATATGATGATGCTCATATAGATGATATGATAATGCTTATATGGATGATATGGTGATGCTTGTATGATTATGCGATGGATGCAAATGTATGGTTTATGAGATGCTTACAAAACCTCATTTAAAATGCAGTTTGAATATTTTAAATATCTCAGAAAAAAAAAAAAGGAAATCCTTCCTATGTGGTCAATAAGACACTAAAAAACCCTCCATACAAACCAGCCAAAGCACACATGACCAAGGTTATATTACAAGAATATCCAACAATCACAATAGACAAAAGATAATGATTGTTTCCCCATTCCTTTCTCTCTAAATCCCTTTGTTTGGACATCATAGATACATGATTGGAATGAGCACAATAAGATAAGTCAAAAGACAAAGATCAAGTAAAAAAAAAAGCTAATTTTTTCCATACCACTAGCCAAGACTAAACTACGGTGATGCTTGATGTTGATGCCCATTGTAGAAAGGATGCGTCCTAGGACATTATTTTATCATATGATTTTGGGGATTGACTAGATGATGGGATATTAGCACCAAGAGTTGAACAACTTGTTTACCTACTGACCTAGACTTGGGACCTTGACATTTGATTTTTCACTTTTAATCTGCTAGACTTCTTTCTATTTGTTTCATCAAAGGTTGTGGGTGACAATGATTTATTATGTGTGGATGTTTATTATAGGTGAAAGCGAGGTGGCGCAAATGGGTTTTTTCAAATATTTGGATGTTTTTGGTGCTTTTGAAATGTTTTGAGGATTTTTTGGGTATTTTGACCAAGTGGCTAACCTAAAGACCTATCCTGGGGGCCTTGGGGGCTAATCAAATATTAGTCTTTCCTACATTATAAATGCAAAGACAATGTAGTTTGACTGACATAGACTCGTTTATTGATGAAAAATGAACAAGTGGATTGCCAACTTATTGTGATAGACTTCTAAAGGATTGACCTAGGTGTCTTGGGGGATGATCAAAGATCAACCTTTCCTACATTCAGAGCTCAGAGACCTGGAGTTTGACAAGACGGCTTTATTTTTGACTTTTTGACCTATTTTTTGGGTTTTTGATATGTTTTGAATGTTTTTTGGATCTTCTAATTTTTTTTATTTTAAGGAAGACTTAAAAAATATACATGAATCTAATCCAGTGTAAGTATAATGACATGCCCACAGTGTAATGCGATAGACTACTCTGATACAAGTAGGAATAAATGACCTTGGGGATGGGTTGAGTAGTACTAGGAAGGATCGTGATATGAACACAGGATGAAGCTATGATGCATATGCAAATGGGTGATGGATGGAGATACAAAAGTGTGATGGATGGATGATGTAGAACAAGCTGCAAGGATCATGGTGGATGGAAAGTGCTTATTTACAAAAGGCACTTGTTTACAAGGTTTTCACCATGGTACTTTTCGAAAGCACCATTGAAGTGGTTTTCACTAGTGGAGGATTTTTTTTATAACTATTTTCACTATTTTTTTTTTCATTTGGATTTTTATATTTTTTATACTTTTTTGGATTTTTGGATTTATACCTTGCAACTTTAGGCATAAAATATTTTGAGATGGGAGTTATTCATGGGATCCTATAGAGGTTCGCCTTTAGGCGTTGATAGTTGATATTCCTTTGACTTGTAGCTCATTGTTATGATGAAGAGTCCCAACCAATTGGGTTCAAACTTGCCCTTGTTGTCTAGATTTGAAACATTTTTCTTATTTTCCTTTAACATGAGCTCTCTGACTTGGAAGGTTCAACTCCTGATCTTCTTGTTGTATCTCCTCTTGAGACAGTTTTGATAGAATTGCAAATCGTTTAAGTTATCCATGCACCATTCATCTAGTAGGTCCAACTCATTCAACCATGATACTCGATATTCTTCATCTGTGATGAGATTCTCTAGTGATACTCTTAAGGATGGGAGCTCGATCCTAATGGAGAGGATGGCTTTTGATCTGTAGACTAGGGAAAAATGGCTTGCACTTGTTGGTGTGTGGATACTCATTCAGTAGGCCCATAAGGTAAGATTTAGCTAAAGGTACCATTGACAACCAACATCATTGACTATTTTCCTAAGGATTTTTCAAACGGTTTTATTTGTAGCCTTAGCTTGGCCATTTCCTTGGAGGTAGTACAGAGTGAAAAAGTGATGTTGGATATTGAACTTTTGGCATGTGCCTCAAACATTATAGTTTTTGAAAGGTTTCTTGTTACCTAAGATAATGGCTTGAGGGAAAGTGTAGTGGAAAATTAGGTTGTTCAGGATGAACTTGGAAATCTACTTTCCTATGATATAGGTCATGGGAATGGCCTCTACCCACTTCTTGAAATACTCCATGGCAGTGATGTTGAACTTATGTCTGGACTGGATGAGGTGGGGGTGATTTTTCCAATAAGATCAAGCCCCCATTGTGAAAAGGGCCAAGGTGTAATGATTGGGTGGAGCTCTTGAGCTAGTGTATGGATGAGATCCCCATGCTATTGACATTTCAAACACCTTTGAACATAGTCTTGGGCTTCCTTCTCCATTGTAGGCCAATAGTACTTAGTTCACAGTAGTTTTTTAGCCAAGGTCATTCCACTCGAATGTGAACCAAAAATGTCATTATGTACCTCAGTTAAAGCAGTCAAAGCTTCCTAAACATTCAAGCATCGTAATAGGGTTCCCTCAATACTTCTATGATATAGGGTGTCTCCTAAGATAAATCAGGATGACTTCTTGAAAATATTTTTTAACCTGTTCGGGGTTATATCAGTGGGAAGGACTCCTATTCTCAATTAGGTGTATATATCATGATACCAGGGATCAATGTGATGAACAATTTCACACCTAAATTTAGATTCTGGTACCTCGAATGTTGGTACAAGAAGCTAGTCTACAAGGAATTCTTGCTTTGGGATGTTGTGTGGGACATCTAGTAGCAATCCAATTGTTGTCATATTAGCATCTGCTACTCTTTTAGTTTCTCTTGGTATCTACTCAAACGCCATATCAATGAAGGACTCTTTGAGGCTTTCCACTAGTTTCTTATATGGGGTTAACTTGTCATCCTTTGTTTGGTACTCACCATTGACCTAGTTGATGATAAGCTGCAAATCTCGATGGACTTTAAGTGTCATGTTCTACCATTGTACTACAACTTTTGACCCCTATGATAAGAGCCTCATATTATGCAATGTTATTTGTGTAAGGAAAAGACAACATATATGATTTGGGTATGCAATCCCCTTGTGGTGTAACAAAGAAGACTCCAGCTCCTGACCCATGTTGTATGTACGATCCATCAAAGTACATTTTCCAATGATCAAGTACAAACTTAGGTTGAAGATTGATTCATTAGGGAACCTTGATACAAGTGGATTCTCTAAGTATATGGGTGCCTCTACTAGTTGAACTGCAATCACTTTTCCTTTAATCACCTTGCTTTCTACATACTTAATTCTGTGCTCTATCAGGATCATATCCCATTTAGTTGTTCATCCTTCGAGGATTGCTTTAGAAAGTAGATACTTGTGAGGGTCTATATTGGCAATGAGTTTTATTTTATGTGCTAGCATATAGTGTCTAAACTGTCGTGCGGTGAACATGATTGCTAAGCAATCCTTCTTAATAGATGTGTAATTTAGGTCATGTCCCACCATGGTTCTACTAATGTAGTAAATAGATCTATCTTTCCCATTTTCATCATGTTGAGCTAAGAGAGCACAAAGGTTTAGTGTTTTTACTGATATATCCGAGATCAAGGGCTTGCTTGGAATCAGTGGCATGAGAACTGGTGGCATGAGCAAGTACTCCTTGATTTTGTTGAAAGCCTAGTCACATTTCTCATCCCATTTGTATGCTACCGCCTTGTGGAGTAGATGAGAATATGGGATAGCCTTATCTGCTAGTTGTGCTATGAATGGATGGATGGATTGGAGTCTTCCATGCAAACATCTTAACTACTTCAATGTCCTTGTGCCTGCATTTTGAGAATGACCTTGACCTTGGTAGGATCTATCTCAATTCCTCTCATAGATGCAATGCACCCTAGTAACTTGCTTGATTATACCTCGAAGAAATAATTTTTTGGATTGAGTTTGACCTTGTACTCTTCTAGCCTATCAAAGATGGAGCTTAGAGCTAGTATGTGATCTCGACATTTCTTTGACATCGCCAATATGTCATGCACATAATCTTCCACAATTTTATGAATCATATCATGGAAGATTAGTGTCATATACGTTTGATAGATAGATCCTATGTTTTACAACCCAAATGACACCATATTCCAGCAATACGTCCCCCATGGACAAGTGAAAGTTGTCTTGTGGGCAGGTGCATGAAGTTGGGTACCAATTTTGTGGCCATTTTAAAAAAAAAGTTTTAGAAAACGCGTTCGCATTATAACGTGAGCACATTATAACCCACTCACATTAAAAACAAAGAAAAAATTGAAATTATTTGCCTTGGGATACCAACCCAAAGGCTTGGAGGGCATTCCCAACAAGGCTAGAGATGTGTTTTTGCAAATTCTACAATTTTTCACATAATCAAGTCCGTGCTCACCATCAAGATTGCATCTAGTTCAATATCGACAAAATCAAACACATGGGTAATGTTAGGTTCTCTCTTAGGTATCCAACGATGTAATTTTTTTCACTTTTTGACAATGTTAAGCCTTTCATCCATAATTTCTTTTGTTTGTATGTCTATTTTTTGCTAAAAAGCAGTGTTTGGTGTTTTTTTGTTATAAATTTACCATTCATCAAAATTTCAAATAAATTAGATTTTTAGAAACTAGACTCTATTCTACAAATTGAAAAAGAAAAAAGAAAAAAATCAATTATTTTCAAAAAAATTTAGGGGGAGCATGGCCAAAATTCTACTTTTCAGGAAATGCCCACTTAGATAATTAGTAAAAAATCAAACATACATTATAAAATTATTAGAAAAATTGTGCATCAACTAGATGCTGTTAGCTAACTTCTGACTGTAGCGATTTTAAAAATGCTAAAAAAAAGTTCACTGTGCTCAAGTCGTACAAGAGTTGCTATGTTATGTTTTTTTGACAAAAATAACACCAATTTGTGTATATCCCTCTTTTGAACCCCTTAATCTCAAACATTTTCAAAATAAATTAGTAGTTTAGAAAGTAGACTTAGAGCACTTTGATCCTTGTTTTTGTTCCATCTCAAAATTTTGAGTGTAACAATCCTCAATTTCACGTCCAAGGTCAGCATTTCCTAATTTTAGAAAAAGTGGCCACTTAATCCCCCTTTTTGGGAACCATCTTGGTGCACTTACCCTTGTGTTGGTGTTCCTTAGCTCTCATGATCTGATTGTACCCTGAGAATCCATCCATTAGTGATAGCATTTCATGTCCTTCCATCATATCCAAAACCATATCTATGTTTGGGAGAGGGAAATCATCCTTGGGACATGCTTTGTTAAAATATCTAAAGTCAGTGTAGATGTAGATGCCTCAAGTGGGCTTTCAAATAGGTATGAGATTTGAAACCCACTCTAGATAATAAATTGGCCATATGAACCCAACATCTAGGAGCTTTTGTAATTCCATCTTGACCAATAATGCTATTTGGGGATGCATATTTCTTAACTTTTGTCTTACTGGATTTTCTTTAGGATATATAGCTAGGTGGTGAACCATTAATTCTCAATCATGGCTAGGCACCTCGACATAGTTCCATGCAAATTTTTTCTTTCTTTCTCTTAGGAAAAGAGCTACAAGAACTTAATGTCCTTCTATCAATAGAGATTATGCATAGAAGGTTATGTGTGGAATTTCTTTTATTCCTAGGTGGAATGGATTGCACTTCTCTGCTAAGACTACTGACTTCTCTTGATGAATACCACCAAGGGGAAGATTGAATCATCATCCTCTATCGCCTCAGAGAAGTTTTCACCATTAGATGCATCCATTTTTTTACTATTTTAGGGTTTTAGAATGCCATGGTGTGGCTTTCACTCAAAGACCTAGATATTATTCTTCATTTTTTACTTGTGCGACAAAAGGATTCAATCGTTTCCCTATAATAAGCATGTGTATCTAGCTCAATGTCGAACCCAGCTTTGTGATCTCCACATGGTATCATATCCCGCAATCCCATGAATTTCAAGAGTCCCTCATCATTTTCAAATGTGTCCAAAATTGGTGGACCTCATTGGTCATAATCGATGAGTTGGGGAAAGACTAAGTTTAACTCATGGGTTTGGTAGTTTGACTCAAAAGATAGGGTACTAATCATGAGAAGGGAGGAATCCTCAAATAACCTAGGTAAGTCAGTTATGGGATCTTCATAACTACACACATCAATTATGTCAAAGGTAAAGTTATCTAAGGGAAAACCCATGGATACAAGTAACTGAAGGGGAGCTTTGACTGTTTTAATAGGGGCACCTTTGCCAAGTATGGTTATTTTCAGAGGGGTACATCTAAGGCCAATATTTCTTATATGTTTCTTAGGAATGATAGGTATTAGAATACCATTGTAATTTTTACCAAGTTTCCTGTTTCTATTATAACCCATACCAAGCATCATTTGTATTCCTTTGCTACTATCATCTATGGGAAGATCAGGCATGTCCCTTTCATCTTAGTACAACAAGCTTGATATGTCGTTTTCATCTACCATTTCCTAACTTAGGTCACCCCAACATCTAAATTTGGAGGGGTTTACTTTGAAAATTTGGGAGGATGTTTCAATTGTTTTGGGCTTCCCATTAGACCTAGGAGATTGAGGTAAATCTCCTATTACAAAAGAACTCTTCTTGATTTTGTAATCCCCACACTCATTATCTTGGATAATGACTTTTATTTTAGAGATATCAAGAATGGAAAGTGTATTTGTCTCAAAAGTGGAGGCTAAAGTAGTTGGGTCTCCATATGGAGTTGTAGGGCTTTCATTATTTTTTGGAACTTGATTGATTTTATAGTACTTTTCTTCTAGGTATTTGCAATAATAAAAGGGCACGGGATAACCATGGACTGTGACCTCTTGATTTTTGTAGGGAAATTTGACTCATTGATAGAAGGTAGATGTGACAACTTGCATCCCATGGATCCATGGAAACCTTAGGAGGATATTATAAGGTACAAGGTCAAGGACCTAGAATTTGGTTTCCATGATGGTTGGCCCTACTTGTATAGGGAGTTGAATAGTTCCTTGAGACACTCTTTCTTGATCATCATATGCTCTCATTGTAAAACCTTTACCTTTTTCAATGGAATCCTCAAAGAATCCCAAATTATTTATTAGCTTGAGTGAACAAATATTTGGACCTTCACCCCGATCCACCAAGATCCTTTTGACTTTATTTTTATGGACCAAAACTTCGAGATGAAGTGTGTGGTTATGAGATGGTTGAGTTGGGAAGTCTTGACTAGAAAATATTAGAAGATGTGGGATGATGATGTGTCCGACCATATCTTGGAACTAGTTAGCATCAAGATCTATGGGGATAGTGGATGAAGTTAATGCTTCATCTAGGATATTCCTATGTGCGGGTGAGATATTCAACAACAAGATGATGGAGATTTGAGTGGGGGTTCTTTTCAGCCAGTCCAAGACATTATAACTATTAGGAATGGATTTCAGATTTGAGGTGGATGCCCTAGGTGGCTATGATGATTCAACAATGGTAACCTTGCCACCATGTGTGGTGAATCCATAATTAGCTTTGCCTCCCTTGACATTAACAATAGTTTCCCATTCAGATATAGAAGCATCCTTGGTTCTAGGAAATCCTACATAGTACTAGGAAGGGTTATGCACATAGGATCAAGCTATGATGTAGACATGAATGGGAGATGGATGAAGATACAAAAGTGTGATGGATTGATGATGTAGAACAAGTCACGGGGATTATATCAGATAGAAAGTGCTTATTTACACAAGATGCTTGTTATCTATTGTTTGTGATAGGGATATGATGTAATTCCCATGATATTTTTAGTAATACAATATCATATGACAGTTGCACACTTTCTTGATTCATTTTTGCACATTTTGATGAAGTTTAATTCGTACCCTATTTCACTGTTTGATGCAAATTACAAATCTAAATGAGATATTATTTTATTAAAAATTTGATTTAATTTCCAGCAAGGGATATTTTATTACAAATTTGGTTTAATTTCCAACAAGGGACATTACATATTCTTGAATTGTAGGGAAAGCAAGAAGACAGGTAGAATCCCAAACTAGGAGAAACTGAAATGGGATGGGGAAGCTAGTGGATAGCTAAAAATCAACTCAATACTTAAAGTAGGGAAGGGGGAGCCCCTTCCTGAACATCCATGAAAATATTATCTCAAAATGTTAGGGGTCTCAATGCCCCTAACAAACAATTCCTAATTAAGCATCAAGTGAACTCTATGTAGTTTGACATTTGTTTTCTTCAAGAAGCTAAACTAGGAGAATAGAAGAAGTCAAATTTTGGAAATAAAATGAAGTCTTCAAGTTGGATCGGGGTCAATGCGAATGGGCCCTCTAGTGGGATTCTATTCCTCTGGAAGCCTCAAAATATCATCATAGAAAAGGTGGCATTAAGTCGATATTGGATTGTGTGTAAGGTAAGAAGTTTAACCTCGAACTTATGTTTCTTGTTAATTATTGTCTATGGCCCAATCGATTGTATTCAGAAAAGGATTGTGTGGTAGGAATTGGACACCATTTGTGGTTCCCCCTCCTTTGAATTATGTATTCTTGGGGAGGATTTCAATGTAATCTTGAAATCATCAAACAAAAAAAGTGGTGTGAGTAGGAAATTGCAATCACAAGTAGATTTTGAGCAATGTATGGAGAGAAATATATTAATGGACATTCAATCTAGGATTGGACATTACACTTGGACAAAGAGGAGGTCTGGGTTTTGCAACATTGCTAAGAAACTTGATAGATTTTTATTTCGAGGTGATCTTAGACTCTTCCCATATACAATGGACTATAGGATTCTGCCAGGCTATGGTTCAAACCACATTCCTATGGTTATGGAAATTTTGGAAGAAAGGGGACCCACCAGATGCCCCTTCAAGTTCAAGAACATTTGGTATAGGGATCCAAACTTCTCTCATCTGATAAAACCTTGGTGGGACGGGTGCTAGCCAGGTGGTTCAAAGCTATTTGGGATAGCATTCAGGTTAAAGCTTATCAAACAAAGTCTAAAAATGTGGAACAAGGAAACCTTCAAAAATATCTTTGAAGAGAAACATAGGTGTGAGGAGGCTTTGCAGGGGCTCATAAAGTGGATCATTGCAAATGGGAT
>VDFB02168118.1:125128951-125173676 GCA_007258455.2 Sequoia sempervirens | reverse complement strand
GATATAAGTATGGATCTCTGTTCTTGGCTTGCCAAGGACACAACGAGGGAATGATTCAAATTTCTTTGTGGTGGTTGATAGGTTTTTGAAGATGGCACATTTCATTCCATGTTAGAAGACCCATTATGCAGTCCACATTGTTGACTTGTTCTTCAAAGAGGTGCTAAGACTACATGGTTTGCCAAAGAGTATTGTTTCAGATTGTGACACTAAATTTGTGGGGTACTTTTGGAGGACCTTGTGGAAGAAGCTAAAGATAGAGTTGAAGTTCAGTTCTACACACCATCCACAAACAGATGGGCAGACAAAGGTTGTTAACAGGAGTCTGGTAACCTATTGAGATGTTTGGTAGGAGATAAACCCAAGGGATGGGACTTGATCTTACCCCAGGAAAATTTTTCTTACAACAATTCTATCAACAGAAGCACTAGTAGATCACCGTTCTAGATTGTGTATGGAGGTAGCCCTTACAATAGCCCGTAATTCGAGGAAGATGGGACCAAGAGAAGAAAATAAGTGCTGAAGCCAAATATTTTGCGTAACGCATCAAGGATATACATGGTAGGTTATAAAACACATAACAAGATGAATATGCGCATAAGGCCAAGGCATCGGTAAGAGGAGGTATAAGGAGTTTCAAATTGGTGATGAAGTGATGGTCCACTTGAGGAAAGAAAGGTTTCCAGTGGGAACATATAAAAAATTGAAGATGAAGAAGTTCGGTCCCTGTAAGATTTTGAAGAAGCATGATTCACAGAATGCATATGAGGTAGAGTTGCCTGATGGAATCAACATTTCCCCTGTGTTCAACATTTCAGATTTGACAGAGTATCATGAAGGTGGAACGGAGGAAGCACCAGCAATAGGGCAGTATGACATTTCAGCACCTACTTCAGAAAGGGAGGAGATTGAAACAATCTTGGATAGTTGTGTGGGAAGGAGTACCGGAAACAGACAATATGAAAAATATTTGGTGAAATGGAGAGGGAAGGTCCGTAGGAAGATTCATCCGCTATCTAAGGCGCTGGTTGACCGGTTGCTTTCCTCTACCATTTGAATGGACGGGTCACTTCTCAAATTACCCTCGGTGTCTGCAGGAGCATCCAAAGGGTAAGGGAAATCTTGCATCACCCGAAAAATAAAGTTAAATCTCAAGTTTCTCGGCTTTTTAGATGTTTTACATTTTGATAACCTTTTCGGCTATAATGAAATTCACTAATTTATGATTTTTATTTTCTATTCCCGGGTTGAAAGATATTGCAGTTTTAGTTTCCCAGATTTGTACCTAAAAATCTTCTGAGTTAGATTTGAGGCACTTAGAGTTCCCAGAACAGCCCCGAAACTTGCCAAAATTGGTGTAGTGGATTTTGAGCGCATTTTGACTTCTAAGCATCTTCCAATGGTTCATGAACTGGAGCCCCGGATCAAAAGTTATGGCCCCTGAAGTTGGTGCACTTTCTAGAAGATACAATTGCAAATGTTCTTTTGAAATTTGAACTTAAGTTGTAATTTTCTAAGTGCCAAACCCCAACTCAAATTTTAATGTTGTTTTGGTTCCAAACCAAAGAGGGAGCTCTATTTTGTAGTACCCCTCTGCTTATGCTTATGCTTTCTGTTGTTATGTTTTCACACTGTTAGACTATGATACATTGTTTGGATATTTTGATCGCTGGTTTTGAGCGATAGTGGATTTATTCTATGACATGATGATACATTGTTCGGTGATTACTGATTTTTAGACATGCTTTGAGATAGCGTAGATGTTTACTTTCAGTTGATTATTGCTATGTACATGTTTATGATGGACTAACAGTTATTTATTTCGCCACCATGTGATCGTAGGTTGGTGTGGAGAACAAAATCGTGATCACTTCTATGAAAGTGCCCGGTGATATCCGGTGGATTTTCCCGCATCTGTGCCTATATTCAATGTTATATATATATTTGTATGCATGTTATTGCTTGGTTGCAGGAATTGCAGGTACATGACACCGACTCCACCTAGGTACTCAGGTCTGAGCGTGTCAAGACTCAACGGATACGTTGATCGGGAGATAGTAGTTTTGTTCACCCTAGTCTAGTTTATAACCCGGTCACTGTACTTTGTCTATTTTTAGTTTGAGTCATAGGTTGTTTTGTATTCTTCTATTTGGATAAATTGTTTGAAAGGAAAATTTGGTTAATTTTTAATGATAGTTTATAGTGTTTTAAATTATTGTTATTTAAATTAATTTATAAATGTTGAAGAAATTAGTGTTTGTTATTTAATTAATTAATTAGCTTATTTGGTTAAATGGTTTGATCTTAAAAGATTAAATTATTTAATTAAATGAATTAATTAATTAAATTAAATTGATTTAAAAATTGTGTGTGTAAATTATAGATTTGATATTTCAAAATTAAATAAATTGTGGAAATTGTATATTTAAATTAAATTAATTAATTTGCATGCACTGAAGTAGGCAAGATTGCTTCAGAAGTGGTGGAGAAGATAAACCAATTTGGCCATGTGCCAGCAGCATTAATTGTTTATGGTTGAGGAAATTTGTTTACAGAGGTAAAAATTGGACTCAAAAATTATAGAGGTTATCCCATCATTTATGAGAAAAAAAAATATCTTTTTGGGTGCTCAGAAAAAAAAATTATCTGTATTTTTCTTTTTGGAATTTTGTTGAAAAATTATGGAATATTTCTGGTTGCAATTTGGGTTCTATTCTCGGGAAAATTTTTGGAAGGCTACAGGCAACAACAGAGGATTTCATCTCCAGATTGTCTTCAAAAGCTTTGGGAAATCAGGTATTTTTCTTGTGGTTTCAATTTGTTATTATTGAAAAGAATTTCTATGAAAGAAAATATCATTTAATTGGAATCCCTGTACTTTTTGAGAAAATTGTTTACTGTATCATTCTTTTGTGAGGAATTGTTGTTTTCAAAAAATCTCTGTAGCTTTCTTTTAAAAAAAATAAATTTGAAACCTCTGTGGTAATTTAGGATTTGAATGAAATTAAACTGCAAGGTTTTTTAAAACCCTAAAGAAATTTGTTAATTTCCCCTAAAATCCCTATTGTAATATGTAGAAATTTCTTATTTCTTCATTAGAAACCTCTGTGTAATATATATATATATATATATATATATATATATATATATTATCATATATATATATAATTATAAATTGAATTGTGAAAGGTACCTATTTTATTATTTTATTTTTGGGTCAAATCGCCATTGAAATTCATTATGAATTTTCTTTTAGAAAATTAAAAATTGCGTTAAAAATCGTGTTGAAAAAAGGCCGCAATACAGCGATTTTTTTAAATTTTTTTTTTTTTTAAATGTAGAGTTTTTTGGGAAGGGTCGAAGCCCTCCCCATACCCCATGGGGGTGAGCACCGCCATGGCAATGGCCGCGCACAGCAGCCGTCGGCTACTTGGCGTAGCCACGACAATGGCCGCGCCCTACCCTACACAGCGAGCCGCGCGTTGGGCGTTGCGTGCCCACTGTGTATTTATGTTTATTTTAAATGTTAATACATGGGACTTTTATAAGTTGAGTTTTAATTTGTATGATTTAATTAAATTTTGATTTGGTTTAAATGATTAATATGAATAAAAATTCAAAAAATATTTATGATGTTTTATTTATAATATATATATTATAATTATATATATATGTATATGTGTATATATGATTATATATATATATATATATTGGATATTAATACATTAAATTATATTAATTTGTTTCTATAGGAAATTAGAAACATAAATATATTGGTTTTATTACTGAGATATTTAAAAGCAGTTTATTAAATGTTTTGAAAAACATATTGGTGTTTAGATTAATCTGTTGATTTTTAAAAGTTTATATGGATTTTGCTTTAGTAAATGATTATAAAATTGGGCATATTATAGATTTGTAATTCGAAATGAATAGAAGATAAATTTTACTTTGGAAGATTAATTTTATATTTCTGAATATTGCCTACATGGATTTAGTATATCCGAACCATAGATTTTTACTTTTCTTGATTTGCTTTTATTGAGTTATTTTGGGCAAATTGGGAAAGTTATAGTTGTAAAAGTCTTCCAGAATGAATTGTGTAGAAATGGTGTATTCTTGTTCAAATGTATTTCTTGAGTTAACTTGGGTTGTGCATGTATTAAATATGGTGTCTTGATACCGTTGAGGGTTATTTGTTATTGTGAGATGTACTTTATGCACCTTGTAAACCCTAGTCAGGAAAATTTAGAAATCCTTGTTATGTTTAGGGGAGTGGCTTTTTGTAAGGGCCGACACACAAAGTGGTGTCAGGGTAACTTGCAAAGAGTTAGTAATTCAGTGACAACTAAGAACACAATAGTTAGATTTAAAATCTTTAACAAGATGATTATGCCTGGCTTATGACTCTTGAGCTACTTCAATCTTGAGTATAAGATGAAGGCCTGGAATGGAAAATTGGTGTCTTGTTTTATCAAAAGAAATTTGATTCCGCAATGATTTGCATTGGGGCCGGGTTTCGTAAGAGGTTACCAGGGTAACCCAAGGTTGGGGGCCGGAACCTAGGAAGAAACACCAGGGTAACCCAAGGTTGGGGGCCGGAACGTAGGAAGAAACACCAGGGTAACCTTTGCAATATTGTGATGACACTCCACCTAGAATAACAGTTAACCTTGTATTTGTAATACAATCAATTGTCTAAATCTGGAAGCAGTGTAACCAATAGTTTATTTTGTACTAGTGTCTAGGGTTAGTAGATTATGTCTAGGTAACCATATTACTATCTCCTAGCACGGGGGGTGGACCTACGGGTACCACATGGTTGGGTGGAACATGCACCTTACTCCATTGGTTCCCCAGTTTGATCATGACAACAAGATCTTCCTTGATGGAGAGCTCGCACTTGGAGACTTATGTGTTCTTCTTCATTGTAATTTGTAAATCTTGTATTTGAAAATATCCCTCAATTGTATATGAGGTGAACAATGTAAATGTAATTGTAATTATTATTGAACTACCTCATCAGATGGATGAGTAATGTATATTATATCAAATGCAATGTAAGGAAATGTAATTGTACTTTATGTTATCTTGAATGGAGTTTCAAATGTTATGTATTGTTTATCTTTATGTTATATGCAATATGAAATACTAAAGTCGTCTATGGAAACTCAAAGTAGTGTAACGTCACATAACTTAATGAATGTATGCAATTAATTAACTTAATAATTATACTTAAAAAAAAAAAAAATTCCACTATTATATACAATTGCAACATTCCTTAGGTTATAATGACAGGGCATTACAAATTGGTATCAAAGCCAAGGTTACAAACACTGGACGCTCTGGGTAACCATGAGCCCATTAGGTTGACATAGTACGTAGTGTCGCAAACTGTTAGCCTTGGTTGAATAGTATCTAAGACTCGTTATTGTTATGTGTAGGAACATGCCTAGGCGAGGAGGAAGAGGTCGTGGTAGAGGTCGAGGTGGAGGCCGAGGGCCAATCCCTCAGCTTACTCCCCCTCTGAGCCCTCATCACAATGATTAGGCAGAACAGTTGGGTCAAAGAAATGAGGGACAAAATCCCAAACAGTCAGCAGTAGAGGGTTCTTAGATACATCCATTATTAGAGGAGGTCCTAGCTCATCTTGGACCTAGACAAAAAGATGAGTAGGAGGTTGTTAGAGAGAGAGATAGATCCCCTAGGAGAGTAAATGACACAGCACATCAGGATGTTATCACTGCAGGTCACATGAGGGATTTACTGAGGGCACACCCTCCTACCTTTGATGGTACAGGAGGTGGATTAGAGGCTGAGACCTAGCTACTGGATTTGGGTAGATGCTTCGCCATGCACCCTTACGGTAGCAATACCCGTGCCGGGTGCGCTATTATGCACTTGAGAGGATTCGCCTCTACTTGGTGGCGCATAGAGGAGCAGAAACTCCATTTGGATATTGGTTATGTGTCTTGGGAGATGTTTCTCGAGAGGTTTAGAGTACGGTTCCTGTCGGAACACTGGAGGCAGCGTAGGGTTGACGAGTTCCATGATCTACGTTAGTTGGCTCTTTCTGTAGAGCAATACGAACGTAGGTTCTATGAACTCAAGCAGTATGTTGTTATTGGCGATGATGAGCCTATGCTAGTTCAACACTTCATCAGGGGTTTAAATGCCCGCATTAGTGGAGGTGTCCGAGTCTTTGAGCCAAAGACTATGGAAGTTGCAGTGGAGAAGGCTCGCATAATAGAGGAGAACCTTATTATGGCATTAGGTGGGCACACAGGAGTGCAGATTGGGAGTGCTCCTGCAGTAGGTTTTAGTCCACGGGGTGGATAGGCACAGACAGGTGGTTCCTCTAGGAACCAACAAACACCCATAAAGGGTGGGCAGCAACAACAACAACAATGAACACCTCAAAAGAACAATATCCCACAACCACAATAGGGTAATATTCCTCAAACAGGAAAGGGACGTAACTGGTGGTGCAACAAGCGCAATAGGTAGGATCAGCCTGCGCAGAGTGCTCAGTCTACCGTTAGTAGGGGTAGTTTCTAGCAATCCAATGCACCTTTTGGTGGCAGAGGATTTGGTAGAGGCAGAGACACAGGTTGTTACTCATGTGGGCAACAGGGACACATAGCTAGGTAGTGTCTGATGGGAGGTTCTACTGGTTTTGGGCCTCAACCTACAGTTTTAGAGCCTATAGTGGGTGATGCAGGATGATCACATACAATATATGTTGTGGTTAATGACCGCCAAGCTGATCACCAGAACACAGTGGTCAAGACTTTAGGTAAGTTACATGGTGTTAGTGTTTCTATTCTTTTTGATTCTAGAGCCACTGACTCCTTTGTTTCACCGACCATTGTAGACCATTGTGGTCTTGTGGTGGTAAAGCAAGGTGGTAAGTGGCAAGTTGAATTCACCTCTAGGGTGAAATTAGCAGTAGAAAACTTAGTACATAATTGTGAACTTAAAATTGGTACGTTAACTACCTTAGTAGATCTATATGTTACACCTTTAGGATCGTATGACATAGTTTTAGGTATGGATTGGTTAGCATCTTATCATGCTGTAATTGACTGTCGACTTAAGACAGTTAGTTGCATTAATGATTTAGGTGTGAAAGTGGAAATCGTAGGTATTCAAAGACCTATCTCTTTGCCGATGATATCTACTATGCAATTAAAGAGATGTCTTTGTCAGGGATGTCAATTGTTTGCAACAATAGTTACTGATTTAGAAGAAGGTGAGAGTCAAGAGGTATCTCTTCATGATCATCCTATTCTTAGGGAATTCGCTGACGTATTTCCTGATGACATTCCTGGAATGCCACCGAAGAGGGATATTGACTTTAGAGTTGACCTAGTTCCTGGAGCTGAGCCTATTTCGAGAGCTCCTTATAGAATGATGACTCAGGAGTTAGAGGAACTATTAGAAAAGGGTTTCATTCGTCCTAGTGTTTCCCCTTGGGGAGCACCTGTGATCTTCGTAAAGAAGAAGGATGGATCTCTTAGGCTGTGCATTGACTATCGTCAATTGAACAAGGTTACGATTAAGAATCGTTACCCTTTACCTAGAATCGATGATATTTTTGATCAAATTAAGGGAGCTAATGTGTTCTCTAAAATCGATTTTAAATCTGGTTATCATCAATTATGAATAGCTGAAGTAGACATTCATAAAACTATTTTTCGAACTCGTTATTGGCACTACGAATTCATAGTAGTACCGTTTGGGTTAACGAACGCACCATCAATATTTATGAGTTTAATGAATGGTGTTTTTCGTACATACCTTTATCGCTTTGTCCTGGTATTTCTCGATGATATTTTAGTCTATTCGAGGAACATGAAGGAATATGAAGAACACTTGGGACAGGTATTGTAGTGTTTAAGGGAAAATCAATTATATGCGAACCTAAAGAAGTGTGATTTCTTTCAAACTGAGATTAAATATCTTGGACATGTGATATCTGGTAAAGGTATTGTTGTGGATCCTTCAAAGATTCAAGCTATTGTAGATTGGCCCACACCTACTAATGTAGGTGAAGTTCGTAGTTTTATGGGTCTAGCTGGTTACTATAGGCGGTTTGTAGAGGGATTTTCTAGAATCGGTCACCCTATTACTTCTCTTCAAAGGAAAGGGAAGAAGTTTGTTTGGACAGAGCAGTGTCAGTTGGCCTTTTAGACTCTTAAAGAAAAGTTAACTAATGCGCCTATACTAATTGTTCCTGATCCTACTAAGGATTTTGTTGTTTGCACAGATGCATCCATAGAAGGTTTGGGAGCAGTTTTGATGCAAGATGGGCGTGTGATTGCTTATGAGTCTCACAAACTCAAAGATCACGGATTAAACTATCCTACTCATGACCTAGAACTAGCTGCAGTAGTGCATGCATTAATTCAATGGTGGCATTTCTTATTAGGTCATTGTTTCGAACTTCATATTGATCACCGTAGTTTGCAATACATCTTCACTCAACCTAACTTGAATGCTAGGCAAAGACGGTGGATGGAGTTCTTGTGTGAGTACGATTTTGAAGTGAGATATGTTCAAGGAAAAGAGAACGTAGTGGCTAACGCTCTTAGTTGTCGTCAACATGAGATCTCCACTACTACTCTTGAAGTGGATTTGAGAGGTCCAATATTAGCTGCACTTCCTACTGATAGATTATATCAGGAAGTGAGGTCGAAGATTGAATCTGGTAGACCTTTAGAAGGTAGATTTGTAGGGTATGTTCTAGAACTGGATGGTATATTATGACATTTAGGTCATATTTATGTACCACATGTTGAGAGTTTTTGTACATTAATTATGGCTGAAGCTCATCGAGTTCCATATTTAGCTCATCCAGGTGTTAAGAAAATGCATGCTGTTCTTCGGCAATTGTATTTCTGGCCTGGTATGAAACATGATATTGCTGATTATGTATCGAGGTGTCTTGAATGTCAGTGAGTCAAAGCTGAACATCAACATCCCGCTGGATGATTGCAGCCACATCTCATTCCTGAATGGAAATGGGATATTATATCCATTGACTTTGTTGTAGGGTTACCTACATCATCACGTTGACATGATGCCATTATGGTAACTATTGACCGTTTGACTAAAGTAGCTCACTTTTCACCAGTACGATCATCATACAACTCTTCTTCTGTAGCTAGGATATTTATGGAGGACATCATTAGATTGCATGGGATTCCTCGTAGGATTATATCGGATAGAGATCTTGTATTTACTTTTGCCTTATGGACTTCATTACAACATGCTTTAGGTACACAGTTGAACTTTAGTTCAACGTATCATCCTTAAACTGATGGACAAATGGAAAGAGTTAACCAAATATTAGAGGATATGCTTAGGATGTACGTAATGGACCAACAATCACGTTCGGAGGATTATCTATACTTAGTAGAATTTGCTTATAATAGTGGATATTAGAGTTCCATAGGTATGCCACCGTTTTAGGCATTATACGGTCGTCCTTGTCGAACTCCCCTTAGTTGGGATCAACTAGAGGATAGAGTGTTACTTGGACCTGAGATGCTTCGAGACATGGAGCAACAGGTTGACCATATTAGAGAACATTTGATAGCAGCTCAGGATAGGCAAAAGAAGTATGCGGATGCACATAGGATAGACCGAAAGTTTGCTGTTGGTGATAGAGTGTTTCTTTGAGTGCGACCGCGAAAGAGTCCAATCCATTATGGAAAAGGCCCTAAGCTTGCGCCTCGTTTCGTTGGGCCATTCGAGATCTTAGAGAGAATTGGTCCCGTGGCGTATCGACTCGCCTTACCACCTAGTTTGTCTCGTATTCATGATGTTATTCATGTATCAGTTCTTAAACCATATCATCCCGACATATCTCATGTACTTGATTGGAATGCGTTACAGGTAGAGGACGGGCAGCTGGCTTTGGAGCCCGTGACCATTCTACAACACCAGATGCTTGGTCTCAGGGGTCGAGACGTTGATCAGGTGAGGGTCCAATGGGATCCTAGTCATGAGGCTTCTGCTACTTGGGAGGATGCGACATGCATGAGGGAACTTTATCCCTATCTGTTCGTAGGATTTCAGGAGCAAGCCTGATCCTAGGGGGGGAGGATGTAGTACCCCTCCATTTATGCTTATGCTTTCTGCTGTTGTGTTTTTACACTGTTAGACTATGATACTTTGTTTACATATTTTGATCGCTGGTTGTGAGCGACAGTGGATTTATTTTGTGACATGATGATACATTGTTTCGTGATTACTGATTTTAGACATGCTTTGAGATAGCGTAGATGTTTACTTTCAGTTGATTATTGCTATGTACATGTTTTGATGGACTAACAGTTATTTATTTCGTCAGTCTGATGTGACGTGTATTGGTGAGGAGAACAGAATTGCATTACTCGCTTGCGAGTGCCTTGTGATATCCGTGATTTTCTCCGCACGGTGTGCTTGTTCAATGCTTTATATATATATATATATATATATATATAGTATATATATATATATATATATATATATATATATATATATATATATATATATATATATATATATATATATATATATATATGTATGAATGTTGGTTGCTTGGGGATTACAGGTACATGACACTGACTCCACCTGGGTACTCAGGTCTGAGCGTGTCAAGACTCAATCGAAATTGTTGATTGGGAGATAGTAGTTTGGTTCGCCCTAGTATAGTCTATAACCTGGTCACTGTACTTTGTCTGTTTTAGTTTGAGTCATAGGTTGTTTTGCATTCTTCTGTTTGGATAAATTGTTTGAAAGGAAAATTTGGTTAAATTTTAATGATAGTTTATTGTGTTTTAAATTATTGATATTTAAATTAATTTATAAATGTTGAAGAAATTAGTGTTTGTTATTTAATTAATTAATTAGCTTATTTGGTTAAATGGTTTGATCTTAAAAGATTAAGTTTATTTAATTAAATAAATAAATTAATTAAATTATATTGTTTTAAAAATTGTGTGTGTGAATAGATTTAATATTTGAAAATTAAATAAATTGTGGAAATTGTAGACCTAGCTACTGGATTTGGGTAGATGCTTCGCCATGCACCCTTACGGTAGCAATACCAGTGCTAGATGAGCTATTATGCACTTGAGAGGATTCGCCTCTACTTGGTGGCACCTAGAGGAGCAGAAGCTCCATTTGGATATTGGTTCTATGTCTTGGGAGATGTTTCTCAAGAGGTTTAGAGCACGGTTCCTGTCGGAACACTGGAGGTAGCGTAGGGTTGACGAGTTCCATGATCTACGTTAGTTGGCTCTTTCTGTAGAGCAATACGAACGTAGGTTCTATGAACTCAAGCAGTATGCTGGTATTGGCGATGATGAGCCTATGCTAGTTTAGCACTTCATCAAGGGTTTAAATGCCTGCATTAGTGGAGGTGTTCGAGTCTTTGAGCCAAAGACTATGGAAGTTGTAGTGGAGAAGGCTCGCATAGTAGAGGAGAACCTTATTATGGCATTAGGTGGGCACACAAGAGTGCAGATTGGGAGTGCTCTTGCAGCAGGTTTTAGTCCATGGGGTGGACAGGCACAGACAGGTGGTTCCTCTAGGAACCAACAGACACCCACAAAGGGTGGGAAGCAATAGCAACAACAATGAACACCTCAAAAGAACAATATCCCACAACCACAATAGCATAATATTCCTCAAACAGGAAAGGGACATAACTGGTGGTGCAACAAGTGCAATAGGCAGGATTAGCCTGCGCAGAGTGCTCAGTCTACCGTCAGTAGGGGTAGTTTCCAGCAATCCAATGCACCTTCAGGTGGTAGAGGATTCGGTAGAGGCACAAGCACAAGTTGTTACTCATGTGGGCAGCAGGGACACGTAGCTAGGCAGTGTCCGATGAGAGGTTCTACTGGTTTTGGGCCTCGACCTACAGTTTTATAGCCTACAGTGGGTGATGCAGGACGATCACATACAATATATGCTGCGGTTGATGACCGCCAAGCCGATCACCAGAACACAGTGGTCAAGACTTCAGGTAAGTTACATGGTGTTAGTGTTTCTATTCTTTTTGATTCTGGAGCCACTGACTCCTTTATTTAGTTGACCATTGTAGACCGTTGTGGTCTTGTGGCGGTAAAGCAAGGTGGTAAGTGGCAAGTTGTATTCGCCTCTGGGGTGAAAGTAGCAGTAGAAAACTTAGTACATAATTGTGAACTTAAAATTGGTACGTTAACTACCTTAGTAGATCTATATGTTACACCTTTAGGATCGTATGACATAGTTTTAGGTATGGATTGGTTAGCATCTTATCATGCTGTAATTGACTATCGACTTAAGACAGTTAGTTGCATTAATGATTTAGGTGTGAAAGTGGAAATCGTAGGTATTCAAAGACCTATCTCTTTGCGGATGATATCTGCTATGCAATTAAAGAGATGTCTTCGTCAGGGATGCCAACTGTTTGCAACAACAGTTACTGATTTAGAAGAAGGTGAGAGTCGAGAGGTATCTCTTGATGATCATCCTATTCTTAGGGAATTCGCTGACGTATTTCCTGATGACATTCCTGGAATGCCATCAAAGAGGGATATTGACTTTAGAGTTGACCTAGTTCCTGGAGCTGAGCCTATTTCTAGAGCTCCTTATAGAATGACGACTCAGGAGTTAGAGGAACTTCGTATCCAGTTAGAGGAACTATTAGAAAAGGGTTTCATTCGTCCTAGTGTTTCCCCTTGGGGAGCACCTGTGATCTTCGTAAAGAAGAAGGACGGATCTCTTAGGTTGTGCATTGACTATCGTCAATTGAACAAGGTTATGATTAAGAATCGTTATCC
Organism: Sequoia sempervirens; assembly: GCA_007258455.2. Lineage (NCBI taxonomy): Eukaryota > Viridiplantae > Streptophyta > Pinopsida > Cupressales > Cupressaceae > Sequoia > Sequoia sempervirens. Next base: position 125,160,861 of record VDFB02168118.1, on the reverse strand, counting down.
TTCACCTAGAATCGATGATCTTTTTGATCAAATTAAGGGAACTAATGTGTTCTCTAAAATCGATTTGAAATCTGGTTATCATCAATTACGAATAGTTGAAGCAGACATTCATAAAACTGCTTTTCGAACTCATTATTGGCACTACGAATTCACAGTAGTACCGTTTGGGTTAACGAACGCACCATCAGTATTTATGAGTTTAATGAATGGTGTTTTTTGTACATACATTGATCGCTTTGTCCTGGTATTTCTCGATGATATTTTAGTCTATTCGAGGAACATGAAGGAACATGAAGAACACTTGGGACAGGTATTGCAGTGTTTAAGGGAAAATCAATTGTATGCGAACTTGAAGAAGTGTGATTTCTTTCAAACCGAGATTAAATATCTTGGACATGTGATATCTAGTAAAGGTATTGCTGTGGATCCTTCAAAGATTCAAGCTATTGTAGATTGGCCCGCACCTACTAATGTAGGTGAAGTTCGTAGTTTTATGGGTTTAGCTGGTTACTATAAGCGGTTTGTAGAGGGATTTTCTAGAATTGGTCACCCTATTACTTCTCTTCAAAGGAAAGGGAAGAAGTTTGTTTGGACAGAGCAGTGTCAGTTGGCTTTTCAGACTCTTAAAGAAAAGTTAACTAATGCACCTATACTAATTGTTCCTGATCCTACTAAGGATTTTGTGGTTTGCACAGATGCATCCATAGAAGGTTTGGGAGCAGTTTTGATGCAAGATGGGCGTGTGATTGCTTATGAGTCTCGCAAACTCAAAGATCACAAATTAAACTATCCTACTGATGACCTAGAACTAGCTACAGTAGTGCATGCATTAGTTCGATGGAGGCATTTTTTATTAGGTCAGTGTTTCAAACTTCATACTAATCATCGTAGTTTACAATACATCTTCACTCAACCTAACTTGAATGCTAGGCAAAGATGGTGGATGGAGTTCTTGTGTGAGTACAATTTTGAAGTGAGATATGTTCAAGGAAAAGAGAACGTAGTGGCTGACGCTCTTAGTCGTCGTCAACATGAGATCTCCAATACTACTCTTATATCAGGAAGTGAGGTCAAATATTAGCTGCACTTCCTACTGATAGATTATATCAGGAAGTGAGGTCAAATATTAGCTGCACTTCCTACTGATAGATTATATCAGGAAGTGAGGTCGGAGATTGAATCTGGTAGACCTTTAAAAGGTAGATTTGTAGGGTATGTTCTAGAACCGGGTGGTATATTACAACATTTAGGTCATATTTATGTACCACATGTTGAGAGTCTTTGTACATTAATTATGACTGAAGCTCATCAAGCTCCGTATTCAGTTCATCCAGGTGTTAAGAAAATGCATGCTGATCTTCGGCAATTATATTTCTGGTCTCGTATGAAACGTGATATTGTTGATTATGTATCGAGGTGTCTTGAATGTCAGCGAGTCAAAGCTGAACATCAACATCCCGTTGGATTATTGCAGCCACATCTCATTCCTGAATGGAAATGGGATATTATATCCATTGACTTTGCTGTAGGGTTACCTACGTCATCACATCGACATGATGCCATTATGGTAACTGTTGACCGTTTGACTAAAGTAGCTCACTTTTCACCAGTACGATCATCATACAATGCTTCTTCTATATCTAGGATATTTATGGAGGACATCGTTAGATTGCATGGGATTCCTCGTAGGATTATATCAGATAGAGATCCTGTATTTACTTCAGCCTTATGGACTTTATTACAACATGCTTTAGGTACATAGTTGAACTTTAGTTCAACGTATCATCCTCAAACTGATGGACAAACGGAAAGAGTTAACCAAATATTAGAGGATATGCTTAGGATGTACGTAATGGACCAACAATCACATTTGGACGATTATCTATACTTAGTAGAATTTGCTTATAATAACGGATATCAGAGTTCCATAGGTATGCCACCGTTTCAGGCATTATACGGTCGTACTTGTTGAACTCCCCTTAGTTGGGATTGACTAGAGGATATAGTGTTACTTGGACCTAAGATGCTTCGAGACATGGAGCAACAGGTTGACCATATTAGAGAACATTTGATAGCGGCTCAAGATAGGAAAAAGAAGTATGCGGATGCACATAGGATAGACCGACAGTTTGTTGTTGGTGATAGAGTGTTTCTTCGAGTGCGACCGTGAAAGAGTCCAATCCATTATGGAAAAGGCTCTAAGCTTGCGCCTCGTTTCATTGGGCCATTCGAGATCTTAGAGAGAATTGGTCCCGTGGCGTATCGACTCGCCTTACCACCTAGTTTGTCTCGTATTCATGATGTTTTTCATGTATCAGTTCTTAGACCATATCATCCTGACATATCTTATGTACTTGATTAGAATGCGTTACAAGTAGAGGACGGGCAGCTGGCTTTGGAGCCCGTGGCCATTCTACAACACCGGACGCTCAGTCTCAGGGGTCGAGACGTTGATCAGGTGAGGGTCCAATGGTATCCTAGTCATGAGGCTTCTGCTACTTGGGAGGATGCAACACACATGAGGGAACTTTATCCCTATCTTTTCGTAGGCTTTCAGGAGCAAGCCTGATCCTAGGGGGGGAGGATGTAGTACCCCTCCATTTATGCTTATGCTTTCTACTGTTATGTTTTTACACTGTTAGACTATGATACTCTGTTTGGATATTTTAATCGCTAGTTTTGAATGACAGTGGATTTATTCTGTGACATGATGATACATTGTTTGGTGATTACTGATTTTAGACATGCTTTGAGATAGCGTAGATGTTTACTTTCAGTTGATTATTGCTATGTACATGTTTTGATGGACTAACAATTATTTATTTCGTCAGTCTGATGTGACGTGTATTGGTGTGGAGAACAAAATCGCATCACTCTCTTGCGAGTGCCCTGTGATATCTGTGATTTTCTCCGCACGGTGTGCCTATTCAATGTTATATATATATATGTATGCATGTTATTGCTTGGTTGCAGGGATTGCAGGTACATGACACCGACTCCACCCGGGTACTCAGGTCTGAGCGTGTCAAGATTCAACAGAAATTGTTGATCGAGAGATAGTAGTTTTGTTCACCCTAGTATAGTCTATAACCTGGTCACTGTACTTTGTCTATTTTAGTTTGAGTCATAGGTTTTGCATTCTTCTGTTTGGATAAATTGTTTGAAAGGAAAATTTGGTTAAATTTTAATGATAGTTTATTGTGTTTTAAATTATTGTTATTTAAATTAATTTATAAATGTTGAAGAAATTAGTGTTTGTTATTTAATTAATTAATTAGCTTATTTGGTTAAATGTTTGATCTTAAAAGATTAAGTTTATTTAATTAAATGAATTAATTAATTAAATTAGATTGTTTTAAAAATTGTGTGTGTGAATAGATTTAATATTTGAAAATTAAATAAATTGTGGAAATTGTATATTTAAATTAAATTAATTAATTTGCATGCAATTGAAGTAGGCAAGATTGCCGAAAAGTGGTGGAGAAGATATTTTGCAACCACTTCTCGACATGTGTGCCAGTGCATTAATTCTTTATGGTTGAGGAAATTTGTTTACGGAGGTAAAATTGGATCTGAAAATTACAGAGGTTATCCTATCATTCACGAGAAAAAAATATATTTTGGGTGCTCTGTAAAAAAAATTATCAGTATTTTGCTTTTTGGAATCTTGTTGCAAAATTGTGGATTATCTCTAGTTGCAATTTGGGTTATGTTCTTGGGAAAAGTTTTGGAAGGCTACAGGCAACAACAGAGGATTTTGTCTCCAGATTGTCTTCAAAAGCTTTGGGAAATCAGGTATTTTTCTTGTGGTTTCAATTTGTTATTATTGAAAAGAATTTTTGTGAAAGAAAATTTCATTTAATTGGAATCCCTGTATTTTTCGGGAAAATTGTTTACTGTATCATTCTTTTGTGAAGAATTGTTGTATTCAGAAATTTTTTGTAGCTTCTCTTTGAAAAAGGAAAAATTGGGAAAATGAAACCTCTATGGTAATTTAGAATTTAAATTGAAATTAAACTGTGCATGTTTCTTTAAAAACCCTAAAGAAATTTGTTAATTTCCCCTAAAATCCCTATTGTAATATGTAGAAATTTCTTATTTCTTCATTAGAAACCTTTGTGTAATATATATATATTATCATATATATATATAATTATATATATATATAATTATAAATTGAATTGTGAAAGGTACCTATTTTATTATTTTATATTTGGGTCAAATCGCCGTCGAAATTCATTATGAATTTTCTTTTAGAAAATTAAAAATCGCGTTGAAAAAAGGCTGTAGTACAGCGAATTTTAATTTTTTTTTTTTTTTTAAATGCAAAGTTTTTTGGGAAGGGTCGAAGCCCTCCCCATACCCCACGGGGGCGAGCGCAGCCATGGCAATGGCCGCGCACAGCAGTCGTCAGCTGCTGGGCGTAGCCACGGCAATGGCCGCGCCCTCCCCTACACAGCGAGCCGCACGCTGGGCGCTGCGTGCCCACTGTGTATTTATGTTTATTTTAAATGTTAATACATGGGACTTTTATAAGTTGAGTTTTAATTCGTATGATTTAATTAAATTTTGATTTGGTTTAAATGATTAATATGAATAAAAATTTAGAAATTATTTATGATGTTTTATTTATAATATATATATATTATAATTATATGTATATGTATATGTGTATATCTGATTATATATATATTTTGGATATTAATACACTAAATTATATTAATTTGTTTCTATAGGAAATTAGAAACATAAATATATTGGTTTTATTACTGAGATATTTAAAAGGAATTTATTAAATGTTTTGAAAAAGATATTGGTGTTTAGATTAATCTGTTGATTTTTAAAAGTTTATATGGATTTTGCTTTAGTAAATGATTATAAAATTGGGCATATTATAGATTTGTAATTCGAAATGAATAGAAGATAAATTTTACTTTGGAAGATTAATTTTATATTTCTGAATATTGCCTAGATGGATTTAGTATATCCGAACCATAGATTTTTACTTTTCTTGATTTGCTTTTATTGAGTTCTTTTGGGAAAATTGGGAAAGTTATAGTTGTATAAGTCTTCCAGAATGAATTGTGTAGAAAGGGTGTATTCTTGTTCAAATGTATTTCTTGAGTTAACTTGGGTTGTGCATGTATTAAATATGGTGTCTTGATACCATTGAGGGTTATTTGTTATTGTGAGATGTACTTTATGCACCTTGTAAACCCTAGTTAGGAAAATTTAGAAATCCTTGTTATGTTTAGGGGAGTGGCTTTTTGTAAGGGCCGACACACAAAGTGGTGTCAAGGTAACTTGCAAAGAGTTAGTAATTCAGTGACAACTAAGAACACGGTAGTTAGATTTAAAATCTTTAACAAGATTATTATGCCTCGCTTATGACTCTTGAGCTACTTCAGTCTTGAGTATAAGATGAGAAGGCCTGGAATGGAAAATCGGTGTCTTGTTTTATCAAAATACATTCGATTCTGCAATGATTTGCATTGGGGTCAGGTTTTGTAAGAGGTTACCAAGGTAACCCAAGGTTGGGGGCCTAAACCTAGGAAGAAACACCAGGGTAACCTTTGCAATATTGTGATGACACTCCACCTAGAATAACAGTTAACCTTGTATTTGTAATACAATCAATTGTCTAAATCTGGAAGCAATGTAACCAATAGTTTATTTTTTACTAGTGTCTAGGGTTAGTAAATTATGTCTAGGTAACCATATTACTATCTCCTAGCATGGGGGGTGGACCTACGAGTACCACATGGTTGGGTGGAACATGCACCTTACTCCGTTGGGTCCCCAGTTTGATCATGACAACGAGAGCTTCATTGATGGAGAGCTTGCACTTGGAAACTTATGTGTTCTTCTTCATTGTAATTTGTAAATCTTGTATTTGAAAATATCCCTCAATTGTATATGAGGTGAACAATGTAAATGTAATTGTAATTATTATTGAACTACCTCATCAAATGGATGAGTAATGTATATTATATCAAATGCAATGTAAGGAAATGTAATTGTACTTTATGTTATCTTGAATGGAGTTTCAAATGTTATGTATTATTTATCTTTATGTTATATGCAATACGAAATACTAAAGTCGTCTATGGAAACTCAAAGTAGTGTAACATCACATAACTTAATGAATGTATGCAATTCATTAACTTAATAATTATACTTTTAAAAAAAATTATTCCACTATTATATACAATTGCAACATTCCTTAGGTTATAATGACGGGGTATTACATATTTATGGGCAGGTTTCTAATTTTTGGGTAACTTTTTGGGGACAAACTCGCATATTACAAAAGGGTTATTATGTAGCTTTCTGTAACTTGCATGTGTTGTAGAACTTCAGGATTTGAGATCCTCTGCATGTAAGAAGCTCCATTTTCTGAATAATAAAATTATTCTGTTGTTTGTGGGTTATTTTATGTGTCTCAGGCTGCGCCCTCATCAAGCTTGATGAGGGCGCAGCCTGAGACATAGAAAATAACCCACAAAAAAGAGAATGGTTTAAACATTGTTGTCCCCATTCTTGAGCATCCAAAGGTCTTCCCACTACTCAATCTCAGATAAGTTCACAATCTCCTCAGATAAAGAGTTATGGAATAAACCCTTTCCCTTTTTTGAAGGTGGGCATTGATCATCTGAATGCTCCTTCCCAAAGCAGTTCAAACAAGTAAACATTGCATCCTCAACCTCTAGTCTTTATCACCAAATACCTTCCTCAGTCTTTAACTCTAACATTTCAAGAAGAGGATGAATCATCTGTCTTAAAATACAAACCCTAGGGAAAACACTATAGTCGGATTTATCCACTACTTCTTCTAACTTCACAAACATCCCAAATTTGTTTCCAATCTTTTTTAGAGTTTCAAGATCCCAATATTCTTGTTGGATATTTTTTAACCTAATCCACATCGGGACTTCCTCAACCATCGTTGCATTGGGATCAAAATTTGGGGCCCAATCCTTAATGAAAAAACCCATACCCTCCATCACAAATGGACCACTATTTAGAATCCACTCTTTGTCCTGAGTTGTTTGGTAGGTCACTAGATAAAAACCATTCTCAATGGTTTTGAGACCACACTCTTTCCCCCAATGTTTATCACACCATGCCCTAATCTTTAAGAAAGTAGGGCATTTCCCACCCCATTTCATAAAGAAAGCCCGATCCATAAGAAAGCTAACAGAATCACTCCATTCTCTATTTTCCAAGAACAAAGAAGTCATGGTTGTGTAGGAAATGCTAGGTATTACCTTGCTTGGACCCATCTTCTTAGCTTGTTGTTTTGGGTGCCAAAACTTTCCTTCCAACTGCTGAAAATCCACCTTTTTATCGATTGGAAACAATCATCCTTCTGCACATGATTTCTAGGTCTTCGACCACCATTTTCCATGTCTCCAGGTCAATTGAACTATTTATTCAGAGCTTTCCATGCCCTATTTGGGTCTATCTGTCTGGAATTTTGATTGTTACGACATCTTTTGTTGTTAAAAGGCCATCTCGCTTGCAAACCATCATCATACTGTAAACCCTTGTGCCTTCGAAAACCCTGCCTGTGTTGCTGCTCCACAATCTCTAGTTTCTGTTGCGATGTGTTTTTATTCAAAAGCTAATAATAGAATAATTATATATTATCTTTTATATATAATTTTATGATGATTTTATATATGTATTTAATTTTTATGTGTATATTTGAAATATTATTATCTAATTAAAAGAAATTGTTATACAAACAAATTTTGGATAATTATCTACTAAATGTCATCTTTTAAATATTATATATATATATATATATATATATATATATATATATATATATATATATATATATATATATATATATATAATTCTTGAATTTTTTTTAAGGTTTATATATTTTTTTATGTTATATGATTTTTTATTTATTTTTGGATAAAGTCACTAATAGTGAAATTCAACATTTGATTGAAAGAATTATTATGCCATAAAAAAATATGTATTTTAATTGTTATAGAAAACGTTCACCATGAGAAAACGTTCCTTCATCACGGACTCACTCCCAGGGTCTGTCAAATGGATAGCCTACTGACAGAGAGAGAGACTGAATCGATGTTTTTTTAGGGGAAGAAATTTCTACATTTCCTTGAAATAGATAGAATTGAATAGAAGTGAGTGAAGGTGCAGACACTTTTCTAGTCAAATTTCTCTTTTTTCATTCATAAATATCTCAACAAATTATTCAGTAAATACGAATTCAAAGCAATGTTGCTGTGGGTTGGTTAGCTTGGTAAAGGGACTTTATAATATCATAAACTTTTAGTATTGTGAAATAGTACATGCATTGCTATGCAAAGGAAGCTGCAATTGGTCTGGTCAGTCTTCATTTATATACATCCAGTCTTGTACACACACAGTTGGCATACAAAATACAGTGCACTTCAGTGAGTAATACGATTGAATAATGTTATCTCAGCAACCGTCAGCTGGCTTTATGGTGTACCATTGTAGAGTATGGCAGGGATGAAGGGATGGGACTCCCTGCTACTTCTCGTGAAGGTTTACAGGAAACACTTGAGTGGGTAAACAGAAAATTTAATGGTGTTTGGTCCCATCAATTGTACCAGCTGTATTTCTAGCAATTGTTTCTAAAGCATTGTAGCCTAATACTTCATAATTGAGTATACAGTTGTAAACGCAATGGAAAATCGAATCAAAAGTGCTTGTTTCTTACTTAGGCTCGGGAGTAAAACAACTGTGCATTGGTCTATAAATATATTAAAAAAAACCCAAAAGGAAAAGACTCTGAACGCATCGTGAATGGAACCTAATTGCAAAATGTCCGAAACAAATACGAAATCTGCAAGGAGGAGATACACACCAATAATATAGCGGGGGCATTTGGCTTCGCCTCCCAAAACATAGTCCTCCACAAATTAATGATCACTGTGGGCCCCACTTGAGGCAGGGCCTAAAAACCAATACAAAAATGCGATGTATACCTTTATATAGAAATGTGCGGATTAATTTACTACGTTATCGACACGTGTCTCTTGTTTCTCTACGTGGCTGAGATTGTACCCATTCTCCTTTACTAGCTTTCCTCTATTTACAGAGTAGAGTTTTATTCTCCTTTACTAGCTTTCCTCTATTTACAGAGTAGAGTTTTTCTTCAGTGACTCGTGTGTTTTCCTTTCGTTGGGAAAAGTAAGTGAGAGGAGTACCACTACTTTCATGGCTTACAACTTGCATCTTCGTACAAGTACACACTTGACGTCTTCGTTTATGTTCACTGAGTACACACTTGACGTCTCTTCACCTCACAAAATTATTTATCCATTTCTATGTATCACTTCTCTCAACCATTATTTAATAATACATTTTTTCCCTGCATAGAAACATCAGGAGCAGTTTCTTTTAATATAGGTTTTTCGGTCTTGGACCTAATCCAAACAATGATTACTTGGCATAGTAGAAATTCTTTATCTCACAGTCGAATAAAAACAATGATTACTTGGCATAGTAGAAATTTGGTTGAGATTCATAAGCTAAATGTCTGATAAGCATTGAGGCATAACCTCTGAAATCACAACTACTGAATGTTATTTTGAGTAAAGTTGAAATTACAAGTACTGAATGTTAAAGCTCTTCCCAAGGAAAGAAAGTGTAATGTAATGTGAATATCTTACACGCACTTCCTTCAGAGACCATAACTGTTATTTGATAAGCAAATACATGCTCGGAGATGCAGAGTCCTATACTTAACAACGAGGGCGTTGGATTTGTTTTAATATAAGTTTTTTGCGTATCTTAAATCATTCTCAAGCTTTTTCCTAATATTTTAAAACTCTTTTTACAAAATTGATGGAATGCTAGGACATTATAGCCATTGCATATCTACATTGTAGAAACGAAATTTAGGTTACAAGCTTTTATTTTGAGATACTTTTTGAAAAGGTTGAAATTGAGCTTTGTGATTGAAAATTTATAAAAGAAAAGAGGAATATAGGTTGTAAGCATAATTACAATAAATTGAAATTGGATCATAAATTTTTGCATTCATGATTTCCTATACACCAAGGTATCCCCTTTGAAGAAGTGGTGAATCTACTGTTTTGAATATCAAATTATTTGTTGCAACAATCAAGTCTATTGTGGTGATCTATGATACATATCAAGAAGGTGCAACAACATGGAGTTTATCGTTCTCCTCTTTATATATATTGTGTCCCCTTGCAAGATTTAGTTTGTATGAGAACTATTCAATTTTAGCATGTTATAAATTTGAAATCATTGATTTATGCAATGAGAATTGACTTAGATTTATTCCTTCATATGCATCTTCCTATACTTTTAGGCCTAGTTTCCTAGATGAGTATGAAGATCAAGAATGTTTTAGTGAATCCTCATCTAATTATGTAAGTAATTGTGTACATATACCTTAGATTCATGCCAAAGTATTGATGCTTCTATTCGTGAGCTCAATAAGTTCATGAGACACATAGAGATGCTTGAGCTTATCTTAGCTTCCTACCCTTGAAAATAAAAAATTATAATTTTCCCTATGTCTCCCTTGTGGGTAACAAATAACATTAATCTATTTTTGTAGCTAGCATTGTCATGTTGCATAATAGTTTTCTCAAGAGGAAATATTAAGCTATTGCAATGGATGGTCTAAGAACAAGTACTCGACTTTAATAGATGTAAAGGGAGATAGTGGTCATTGACCTAGATAATGTGTTTTGGAAGACCATTTGGGTTTCCCTATGGAAGAATGGGAAGCTCACAATGGGTTAAAGGAGTGTTCTACCAAATAAGTGTTTTATTATTTTTGTTTGTTGATGATCTACTATCATTACAAATTTTTTCTATTATTTTTTATGCTTAATTTGCACCCATCATGGGGCCAATATTTTTTTTATGCCATTATGCCTTTAAATTTTTGTATTTTTGTATAAGAGTTTAGGAACTTTATGAAACATAGTCCACTTTTACTACTAATATCAAAAGATCATATTATATGTAACAACTTATAATTGAAGTTAAAATAATATAACCCATGATTCCATTTAAAATATCAATATATGAAGATCTTAAAACTTATATTATATAATGAATTAATAATATTGTTCAAATACTATTCAAAATCAACCGTGGGCCTGTATTCTCACACATAAGTATTTACCAGGAGTTGACTATTTCGATGTTTCTCGGTATCCTTTGGAGGGCAGTGGATCTATGGTTTGGAACACTCTGAAGATTGGTGCTCAATTGGTGAAGAGGGGTGTTTCTTGGATCTACAATAGGGGCTCTGAGGCTCCTTTTTGGACAGATTATTGGGATGGGAATCCCCCTCTTCTTTCCTTGTATCCGCATTTGTAGGCCCTCTATGATTGATTTCTTGCTGCTGGGTGGGACAATGTTGTGCACTATAAGGTTGTTAAGAACTTTGGTTTGGTTGTTGGTTATAGATGGAAGGATTCTTTTGATTGGCCACCGGGTGGTTCAGAGAGGGACAAAAATGAGTTGACTCAAATTCTAGCCTCTAGGGTGTGTTGCTCTTTCGGGGGTCCAAATGTCTTGGCCTAGTGCAATGAGTCATCTAGTAGATATTTTGTTTCAGCTGGGTATTTGGAGCTTAACATATAGTTGTTTGGAGGTATTGAGGTGCCTTGTTGGAAGCTCATCTAGAATAAGTTTTCCTAGCCCAAATGAAATTTTTTCTTGTGGCTTGTGGTTCACAACCATTGTCTTACCTAGGATAATCTTTGCAGGTGATGCTTTTAGGGACCCTCAATGTGTGTTTTGTGTCATAATAGTGAGGAGTCTGTTTCTCATCTTTTCTTTCAGTGCTTCTTTGCCAAGGTTGTTTGGCAATTTTGGTGGGATGCTTGTGGTCAAACCTACTTTCATATCTCTTCTTTGTTTGAGCTCTAGGCTTATTGGGGCAAGCCCCACGCTAAAACTTCTTTTCTCAAGATTTCTTGGGCTATTGGTCCTTTTATCATTTGGCATGTCTGGTTGGAATAGAATCAAAGAATTTTCAGGATGTTAGGATGGATGCTATGCATATGTGCTAGAAAATTATGCACTCTTTTCATGAGACAGTTGTGGCTAAATGTGATTTGACTGGAGGTGTGGATCCTGGCAATGTTTCTATTTGTACTTGTCTTAACTTTCCTCCTCAGGGGGATGCTTCAGTGTTTGGGGGTCAGGGTAGATGTAGACACCCATTATGGTGGGTCAATCAAGAAGGTCATTGGATACCCCCTATTCTCAGAGTTTTAAAAATTGATACTAATTGTTCATCTTGGGGGGATCTTGGGCATGCTAGTATTAGTGGTGTTGGGCGGCACAATTTTGGTGATGTGTAGTTTATGTTCTCTGTCTAAAAGGGCCTTCATACTAATAATTTAATGGAGGCTCTTTCCATTTTGTATTCCATTCATCATTGTTCTACTCTTGGTTGGCGCATGATTGTTTGTGTCTGATTCTCAGGTTGTGGTGAACTTGTTAACCAAAAAGGACAATGATGATGTTAGTTGGCATTTAGATTCTATTATTAAACAAATTATGCAATTGTGTAGCTCCTTGGATTCTATTACTTTCACACATATACCCAGGGAGTGGAATGGTGTTATGGATTGTTTGGCCAAATGGGCCTTGGATCAAATGCAGGGTTGGAATATAGTGGATACAAGGCAATTGCCTCCCAATTTAGCTTAAATTTTTAATCAGTTAGTGGATAGTGATAGAATTATTTAGTGCTCTCTCTTCTGGACACTTTGGTTGTATCTCTTTTGTGATTGAATAAATTTTTACCCCTCTTTTAGTAAAAAAAAAAAATTTATAGAGCTTTGTCAGAATAGTAACAATGCAATATATCATGTGTCAATTTCTAGACTGAAACTGTGTCAATTTTATCTTAAGTTAATAATAATAATGCAATACATTTTTTCTTAAGCTAACATTAATTTTTTTTAAAATACTACTCAAGTAATGAGCATGTTTAATATGTTGTGTTTTAATATTAATTTAAAATCAAATATTATAGTTTACAATAAAATAAAAATGTAATAAACTTCTACCATAAAAAAATCTTTTAATATACCAACTAAACAAAATAATAACATATCTAAAGTCTAAATAAGTTATGTAGTTCAATTCTTAAAAAAAAGAGTTCTAAACTATTAAATTAAACTATTTTTTAATATAATAAGTTACCATATCTAAACAATAAGCACAACTCTAATTCTAAGTATAGCCACTACTCACTAAATAACAAATATACCTATTCCTAATTAATAATTTAATCACAAAATTTTTAATCTATTTATTATGTTAATAAATATTTAAAACTTAAATTTAATAAATACAATGATTAAATTTATTAAAAGTTTTTCTAGACATAGGCTTTGATATTAAATTTTATGGTTTTGATTTTTAGAATTTATTTTATTAGTTTAAATTATTTTAATCATTTTTTAATTTTTTTTCATAAAAGATTTATTTACTCTAACTTTGATAACATGATCAATATAATAAAAATTTAATTATTTAAAATGATAATTGGATATCATTTATTAAAATATAAAATATTTATTTGTCATGAGGATGCAAATATATAGATACACACACACACGAGACAACTCTTTGGAATGGTTACTCTCACTAAGGAAGATTCAATGGTTTTGATCCTCTTAGCTATGGAAAACTCCACGAAGAACAATTTTGTTTAGAACATAACATATTGAACATGTTCAATAGATAAACTACTTAACACAAAGTCTTAGCTAGAACAGTCATTTGTTTACCCTATACTCTAAATTGGGAACACTTTGTATGCCCCTTTGATGCCCATAACCCACAAAACATCCTTCTTCCTTGAGCTTTCTCCATTCTCCTTTTAAGTCTAAAATAAATTACTCACATAGGGGAGATGTCCTAGTTACTTCCCCCCATCCAATTACTACTCACTCCACCTCCCAAAAAAAAATCACTTTGTTCCATTAAAAAAACTTTATTTTATCAAATAAAAAATTGCAAAAACACCAATGGTTGCTCATAACACAATGTGTAACTAAGCAATGTAGATAGTCAAATACACATGCATTTGTATTTATAATTCAAGTCAACTTGCATATAAAAAGGCTCATTTACAATTAATTTAAAAAATTTATTGTTACAAATACCCCCACTTGCAAAAGGTGCCACCCTCAATACATATTGATGAGAGTCAAGACTTGAGATTTAGAAAAGCACACAATAGAAGCAAAACGAAATTGCTATTTATTTATGGGAAATATGTTCTCATTACAAATAAATTACATTCTAGAGGATTAAATCATCATAGGCTGCAGTACATGCAACTTTAATATTTCTAAAAAGCAAACCCCCTTTTCCTCAATACAATTTTCTCTTTTTCCCAATACCCTAGAATTTACAAAATAAGTCCTAAATAGCACTTTTTTGACTTGGAGCCAAAAATACAATTTTAATTTTGAATTTAGGCAGTTGAGCACCTAAAATTGAAATTTGAAATTCAAAAATTGAGTCACAACTTGAAAATTGGCAATTTTCCAAAAATTGGCCAACTTCCAAAGGTCGTAAATTTTGATTTGAGACTCTGTTTGATGAACCGTTTGAATTGTTGGAAAGGTATTAGAGTGTTGAATGTGCAAAGGAACCACTTTTATTTCTTTGACAAATTTTGGGCCCGTATAGGATCGTTTAGCACCTCAAATTGAACTCAAAATATTTTTCAAAGCAATTTTGGGAAACTAAAACTTGAATAACTTTTAAATCAAGAATGATCTTGGCCCGATTTTTTCACCAAAGTGATTATTTTTATTTTTTCAAGCTTCCCATAAATCACTTCCTCCTCACGCCTTCAAATTCAAAATTGCTAAAAATAACAATTGACCAGAAAAAGCAAAAAAGTAGTTTTGAAAGTTGGGAATTCTTAATCTACAAAAAGGGTATCTAGAAATGTAAAGACGTCTACAAAAAGCTAACAAAAAGAAAAGATATTTTTGGGTGATGTAGGATTTCTCTTACACCACAAGATGCTCCTACATCACATATTACTTTAATAAATACTCATGCACACTTAATGTTGTTTTACATGGCATAATCACAATCTCATATCAACTCTATGGGATTTGAAATGCACAGTCTTCCACACTCTCCTTTGCAGCTACATGTATTAACATCATTTCTTGTAGATACCTACATAATTAAATATTGGTGTAAGGCTCCCCAAACAAACATTAAATCCAAATATAATGCAAAATTTAGCCATATCATCTATAAAAACCTATGTAACTAGCAACTACAAATTTAAATGCTCAAAAAAATTCAAATTTGAAACACAACAACCAAATTGAATGCATTCAGTTGTCATATTCGAATTCCTAAATAAGAGGGGGAGAGCAACCCTTGACATTCACAATTGTTATTTGTGAAGAATTGTTCTCTACAAAATTCGAAGCATCGACGTGAATCCTTTGCGCATTCCTCCAATATTCCAAGTTTTAGGTTGATACTTTTTACATTCTACTTATAGTTGTTTTCATGAATTGTGCATTTAACATTTAGATTTATGTAGTGTCTTTTTACTTTATAAGTAAATGAAGTTCTTTTTGGTGACAGGTTTTTCCTTACAAACCCCATTTACAATTTCAATAATCTGTGTGTTCATTTACTATTTTTGGCCATTTCTCAAGGTTTATATTTGTCATTTATCTCATAAAAGGGTCCTTTATATTCTGTGTCTCATGTTCTTTTTGCAAATTGATAAAGGCATGTTGAATCATCTGTTAGACTCATTTATATACAAAATAAGTGTACACATTAGCTTGCATTTTCACTATATATATTTGAAATTTGTATTATTTGTCTCTTGTTCATTCAACAAATCGATATAAGCATGTTTAATCATCTGTTAAACTCCTTTATATTCAAAATAACTATACACATCAGCTGAGATTTAAATACACAGATATATACATATACATATAGATATAGATACATACATATAAATACATATAAACACACACACACACACACACACACACACACACACACACACACACACACACAGATATATGTATATAACTATGTTTTTGTTTTCCCTGTATTTAAATACATATCATTTGGCTATCCAATACAACAAACTAGCACCTTTTTACTTTAAAATTTGTTACTATTTTTCTAATTTCTATTACACATACAACAAACTACCATACATATATTTGGATAATTTATTTCATAAAAGGCTCCTTTATATTCCAGGTCTCTTGTTCATTCAACAAATTGATATATTTGTGTGTATCCTTTGGCTATCCATATATATCTTTACATATGTTCATTCAGCAAATTGATACATATGTGTGTATCCTTTGGCTATCCTTTCAAAATATAAACATTATTATTGGTTAATCATTTTCTTTTGCATCTTGTTTATACGTTGATTGAAAAATTATTATTGCTTGTTTATGAAATAAATCATTCCTCTTCAATGCCTTTTCACCATGTGTTGTTTGATTTTGTTTGGTCATGGTGGTGTTTTTTCCCACAAGTTTTTTGGAGTTAAATGAATATTTCCTTCTCTCCATTTATTATATGCCATATATGTGAAAAACCCTCCTTCTTTTTTTTTATTCTGAATATGTGTACTTAAGGAATTAATCTAGAATGAAACCCTTACCTAGTTTATTCAGCATCAATTTGAAAATGCACATTTGTATTCCTATGAGTAAGGAATTATTATTACGAAGCCCTTGGTTACTTTTTTGTGCATATTTCTAAAAAACCCAAGTCTGTAATTGATCTACCTCTGTTGAAGTTTATATCCTATCACTGTTGAATACAACACTTGAGTTATTTCATTTATTATAAAATATCTTATTAATTATTGTTAAATGCTTTAGCTGTGTTGAAATCTCAATACTTTGTATCATATATTTTTTACTTCACTTCACAACTTATGTTTTCATTGTAGTCTTATGTGTTCATGGATACATATATATCTTTACATATATACATGTATATGTATGTATATGTATGCATGAATGGTTGATCTAGACTTGCCCAAATATCATCAAACAACCCAATGTTAGTCATCAAACAAGTCTAAAACAATCATTCCCCATGCAATTCATTCAAATTCTATGAACATGAAATAAAGCAAAATAAACTAATTGTAAGCTACCAACTCTGATTCAAAACATTTAAACCATCCTCCCATGGGGGAATTGGTGCTACTTTGATGTGGAAAATAGCCCTTTCCCAATTCCTTGCAAGCTTTGATGATGAACAATGTGATCCTTGATGAAATTATAAATAACTTGGCTATGGTGATGAAAAACTATGAAGACTTGGATGAAAATCGATGAAATTTGCTTCAAATCTATAGATAGTGAGTTTACCTCAAGTTGTGGATCCAAAATCAATAGAAGATCTCTCCATTTACAAGAAAGAAGGATGGAGGAATGAGAAACATGAAGGATGTGGGATTAAATATGAACTACTAACAATGTACCACTTGTAGACATGCCATTGAAGAGAGGTGGAGCACATTTTGACCAATGTGCAAATAAATGCAATTAGGTGGAAATTTGAAATTCAAATGTTGGCTTGTGGAGGAAGAGATGGAAGAAAAGTTAATGCCAGTTAGCTCAAGAAAAAAGACATGTAAGAGACTTCAATGCCATGTTGGAGGATAATTCCTTTTGGAGGGGGATTTAAAATTGGAGGAATATTCCAATGAGATGCCATTTTAAATGAAAATAGAAGAATTTATAAATTAAATAAATTGATTTACTTGTGCAAATTGCAAAATCTAGAGGATTGATGGATTAGAGTTACAGTTAG
Organism: Sequoia sempervirens; assembly: GCA_007258455.2. Classification (NCBI taxonomy): domain Eukaryota; kingdom Viridiplantae; phylum Streptophyta; class Pinopsida; order Cupressales; family Cupressaceae; genus Sequoia; species Sequoia sempervirens. Next base: position 125,142,996 of record VDFB02168118.1, on the reverse strand, counting down.
TTAGGATTTGATTAACTTAGATGGAAATTAGTGGATTTGACATTTGACTTAGACTTTTAGATTTATTTAAATCAAATGGGAGGAATTTGAGGTATTAGATTTAATTAAATAAAGTTTGATTCATTTAATTAAAGAGGATGATGTTAGGTTTAATCAAATAAGTCTAATTTATTCAATTAAAATATATGACATATGATTTAATCAAAATAAGTGATTTATTTAATTAAAAGAGGAACATTATGATTAATTAAATAAAAAAGTTTATTTAATTAAAAGAAGATAATGATTTAATCAAACAAAATTATTTATTTAATTAAAAGAGGAATTATGATGAATTAATTAAATAAGGATCATTTAATTAACTGGTTAGTAAAGAAGTGATTTAGGGAGAACTGATGTTAGTAAATCAAGATTAGGTGCACGATATCAATTAGGATAATTTGAACGTCTATATTTTTCCCTTCTTTGAAGCAATGTACCTACTACATTGGTTCAAAGAATAAACTTTTTCGATATCAAAATTCAATTTTTTTTTGTTTTTTCAAATGCCCCATTATTGCCCTAGTAGAAGAATTATGTTGGTATACTGCCCGCTCAAGAGATTGGATGAAAATTTGGATTTTTGGGTGATTTCTCAAAATAAAAAGGACAAGCTACTCGATGGGTCCATAAAGGATCCTGGTTGCTGAAAACATGCCAAAACACGAGAAAAAAGACCTAAAACAAGCTTTGGCTAGATAAAAATGGGATCGAGGGCACAAAACCCTAGTTTGACGGCTAAAATGGGGCAAAAATCCCTAATTTTCATGCGTAAATAGCCTTTGAGGGGTCACTTTCAATTAATTTTCACATTCACACTTTGAGAATTCCTTCGTGTTGAACTCTAATCATCCTACATAATGGCGCAAAGAGTGCTTCCCTGACACATTTATGAGTGAGTTCGAGTCTACCAGAGACCTCTAGGTGCAGGACCACCGGTATGTTATCCTAACCCGACCTTTAATTTCAATTTTCATGAACAATTTATTATGTTTTGAAAAGTCAAAACCCTTAGTGCTGCTATATAGCGATAGTAAAGGTGCTAAATCGATGATGCTAAGGGTCAAATAACATCGCTACTACATATTGTAATGTCGTGTTGCAATTTGGTCTTAGGGCTCCAAAAGTCAAAGGGTGATGCCAATGTGACTAATGATGTCATGACTCAATTGGGTTTTTAAGGTTTTAGGTCAAACAAGCACGTGGATGCAAACAATGATGCCACAGCTTGGTTTGCACTTTGGAGGGTTCTAGCATCATTGTTTGGATTTTTCAAAGAGTGATGCCTTTGAAAATACTGACACATTTATTGTTTTAGTATTGAAAACTTCAAATAGGGTCCGTTATTTTTATGAAACTTGATGTTGTGGCTTTATGGGTGCAAGAGGACAAAGAGCTTGTGGATTCACATGAGCACCGACCCTTGGTGTTAAGCAAATTGACTAGATTACATGAGTTACTATAGGAGCACCTTGGTGCAATCGAACTTTGGTATGTTGCTTACACACGCACCGTGATGACCCACCTAGCTATGATGATTGCATTGGCAGAGAGGTGGCACAATGAAACCTCGTTGTTTTATCTTCCCACTAGCGAGGTGACTGCCACATGAGAGGATGTATGGTGGATCCTTTAGTTGTGAATACACAATGATTGAGTTATATATGGCATGGATGCTGACACTGATGCATCCTATGAAATCATGAGGACATATGAGATCATATTTATGGATGGTTAGATCGATCTTGAGTATTACAGAGGTCGGATGTTAACTTTCTGGCTGACTGTGGCCATAATTATTTTAGGACTAGTAGCTCTAGACTAGTGAGGTTGATATTTCAATCCAGGATGGGGTCTAGCTCGGGACTAGATGTTATTCAAGAGGACCTTATTGGCTTGGGGACCAGTGATGCTGGCCTCATTATATCATGATTTGTATAAGTTTTCCTACTGTGATAGTTGAGCGATTGGGACTGTGTTAAATATTGCATATCTAGGCCTGGGAGCACATTGTCGTGCTTTGATTGATGGTTGCAATGGTCGATGTTGAACCAGATGACCCAGCTATTTGGAGGTACTGAGGTGACATCACTTTGAGATGTACATGATGGGTAGGTCTTCCCCATCAGTGGAGGGTTTTGGATGAGATGACAGTTTTCACCTATAGACCTTGGTTATAGATGTTGGCTTGGAACAAAGATTTACAATAGTTATTCTATCCTAGGTAGGACAAAATGATGTAGGGGTGCGAGCACACCATTATCAAGCACTACCTACTAGACAAGGTAGCCCATCAATTCAAGGACACCCATAACAGAATGGATGATTAGTATGTGGCTATCTTCGCTTAGTTTAGTAGAGAGACCACATGGGTTCAAATGATCCCAACATCAGATGCAATTGATAGTTTTAGACATCTGGTGGTTAGTCCATGGGCCTATGATCAGGGACAAGTGGATCTAGGCACCACATGTGCCTATGATGATTGGTTCAAGCAACCACTATGACTCATAGTTCTAGGGGTAGAACTACCATGGTAGAGAGCCCGAGGCTAAACAATAGGGAGGGGACGAGCAAGATAGGTCCCAGGAGCACCTAGAGGAGGATTTCGAGGTGAAGGCAGAAGAGAAGGAGGAGGTGGAGGAGGTAAAGGAAAAGGAGGAGGACCACAGCCTTGCTAGCTAGATCAAAGAGACCAGAACCATCACTGAGAGACTAGCAGAGGGACCAGCCACCACAACCTGATTCGAGAGATTCCTACATACAGTAGCTATACTGGTAGATACATGGGCTACAGGCATAGGTGTCTTCCATTACAACAGAGAGGGACCAAGCATGTCCAGGCCCTCACTACTGAGCAAGATTATGAGAGATAGCAACAACATATGATAGAGCTATAGCTAGCCCAAGAGGTTAGTAGGAGACAAGAATTAGAGAGCATGGATGCTACATCGTAGGGTAGGACATTCCCATAATAGATGTATTGTGATGTGGTGAGAGAGGTTGTGTATTATAGGCCGCATTATCAACAAGAAGTGCCTCCTATGGCTCGAGTACCAGAGTACTCCTAATAGACTAGCTTGAGGTGGCTAGAGGACCAGCTAGAGAGCTAGGCAGGTGAGGGGAGCAACCACCAAGGCTAGCTCACATAGTTTTGATTGACAACATTATTTTTTAGATTCACTGTCTTTGTTTTTTATGGTCCTATGGACATTTGCACATTGATTGATACACATACACATTTGATCTTGATTTGTACTATGACAGTTATATTTTTTGATATATATGATATGATCAATAAATTATGAGATGCATCCTATTTTATTTATTCATTATGGATGGATGAATTTACTATTCTATATGCAATGTGATGCTATATGATATGATGCAATGTATGATTATGCAGATGTTTATGGATGGATTTTTTTTTGTATTATTTCCATGCACTTTTATGACGATATATGGAGTATGGATGTATGGATCCAAATATTTATGATATGCAAATGATTTTAATATGCTTAGACTAATAGATCTATCTTATGCTCCTAATAGATGATGTTATATGTTATGATAATGAGATGTTATGACATGCTCTTTTCTTTTATAGTATCTTTTTCATGTATGATATGATGATGTATGTATGGATGATATGATGATACTTATATGGATGATATGATGATGCTCATATAGATGATATGATAATGCTTATATGGATGATATGGTGATGCTTGTATGATTATGCGATGGATGCAAATGTATGGTTTATGAGATGCTTACAAAACCTCATTTAAAATGCAGTTTGAATATTTTAAATATCTCAGAAAAAAAAAAAAGGAAATCCTTCCTATGTGGTCAATAAGACACTAAAAAACCCTCCATACAAACCAGCCAAAGCACACATGACCAAGGTTATATTACAAGAATATCCAACAATCACAATAGACAAAAGATAATGATTGTTTCCCCATTCCTTTCTCTCTAAATCCCTTTGTTTGGACATCATAGATACATGATTGGAATGAGCACAATAAGATAAGTCAAAAGACAAAGATCAAGTAAAAAAAAAAGCTAATTTTTTCCATACCACTAGCCAAGACTAAACTACGGTGATGCTTGATGTTGATGCCCATTGTAGAAAGGATGCGTCCTAGGACATTATTTTATCATATGATTTTGGGGATTGACTAGATGATGGGATATTAGCACCAAGAGTTGAACAACTTGTTTACCTACTGACCTAGACTTGGGACCTTGACATTTGATTTTTCACTTTTAATCTGCTAGACTTCTTTCTATTTGTTTCATCAAAGGTTGTGGGTGACAATGATTTATTATGTGTGGATGTTTATTATAGGTGAAAGCGAGGTGGCGCAAATGGGTTTTTTCAAATATTTGGATGTTTTTGGTGCTTTTGAAATGTTTTGAGGATTTTTTGGGTATTTTGACCAAGTGGCTAACCTAAAGACCTATCCTGGGGGCCTTGGGGGCTAATCAAATATTAGTCTTTCCTACATTATAAATGCAAAGACAATGTAGTTTGACTGACATAGACTCGTTTATTGATGAAAAATGAACAAGTGGATTGCCAACTTATTGTGATAGACTTCTAAGGGATTGACCTAGGTGTCTTGGGGGATGATCAAAGATCAACCTTGCCTACATTCAGAGTTCAGAGACCTGTAGTTTGACAAGACAACTTTATTTTTGACTTTTTGACCTATTTTTTGGGTTTTTGATATGTTTTGAATGTTTTTTGGATCTTCTAATTTTTTTGATTTTAAGGAAGACTTAAAAAATATACATGAATCTAATCCAGTGTAAGTATAATGACATGCCCACAGTGTAATGCAATAGACTACTCTGATACAAGTAGGAATAAATGACCTTGGGGATGGGTTGAGTAGTACTAGGAAGGATCGTGATATGAACACAGGATGAAGCTATGATGCATATGCAAATGGGTGATGGATGGAGATACAAAAGTGTGATGGATGGATGATGTAGAACAAGCTGCAAGGATCATGGTGGATGGAAAGTGCTTATTTACAAAAGGCGCTTGTTTACAAGGTTTTCACCATGGTACTTTTTGAAAGCACCACAGAAGTGGTTTTCACTAGAGGAGAATTTTTTTTATAACTATTTTCACTATTTTTTTTTTCATTTGAATTTTTATATTTTTTATATTTTTTTGGATTTTTGGATTTATACCTTGCAACTTTAGGCATAAAATATTTTGAGATGGGATTTATTCATGGGATCCTATAGAGGTTCGCCTTTAGGCGTTGATAGTTGATATTCCTTTGACTTGTAGCTCATTGTTATGATGAAGAGTCCCAACCAATTGGGTTCAAACTTGCCCTTGTTGTCTAGATTTGGAACATTTTTCTTATTTTCCTTTAACATGAGCTCTCTGACTTGGAAGGTTCAACTCTTGATCTTCTTGTTGTATCTCCTCTTGAGACAGTTTTGATAGAATTGCAAATCATTTAAGTTATCCATGCACCGCTCATCTAGTAGGTCCAACTCATTCAACCATGATACTCGATATTCTTCATCTGTGATGAGATTCTCCAATGATACTCTTAAGGATGGGAGCTCGATCCTAATGGAGAGGATGGCTTTTGATCCGTAGACTAGGGAGAAATGGGTTGCACTTGTTGGTGTGTGGATACTCATTCAGTAGGCCCATAAGGTAAGATTTAGCTAAAGGTGCCATTGACAACCAACATCATTGACTATTTTCCTAAGGATTTTTCAAACGGTTTTATTTGTAGCCTTAGCTTGGCCATTTCCTTGGAGGTAGTACAGAGTGAAAAAGTGATGTTGGATATTGAACTTTTGGCATGTGCCTCAAACATTATAGTTTTTGAAAGGTTTCTTGTTACCTAAGATAATGGCTTGAGGGAAAGTGTAGTGGAAAATTAGGTTGTTCAGGATGAACTTGGAAATCTACTTTCCTATGATATAGGTCATGGGAATGGCCTCTACCCACTTCTTGAAATACTCCATGGCAGTGATGTTGAACTTATGTCTGGACTGGATGAGGTGGGGGTGATTTTTCCAATAAGATCAAGCCCCCATTGTGAAAAGGGCCAAGGTGTAATGATTGGGTGGAGCTCTTGAGCTAGTGTATGGATGAGATCCCCATGCTATTGACATTTCAAACACCTTTGAACATAGTCTTGGGCTTCCTTCTCCATTGTAGGCCAATAGTACTTAGTTCACAGTAGTTTTTTAGCCAAGGTCATTCCACTCGAATGTGAACCAAAAATGTCATTATGTACCTCAGTTAAAGCAGTCAAAGCTTCCTAAACATTCAAGCATCGTAATAGGGTTCCCTCAATACTTCTATGATATAGGGTGTCTCCTAAGATAAATCAGGATGACTTCTTGAAAATATTTTTTAACCTGTTCGGGGTTATATCAGTGGGAAGGACTCCTATTCTCAATTAGGTGTATATATCATGATACCAGGGATCAATGTGATGAACAATTTCACACCTAAATTTAGATTCTGGTACCTCGAATGTTGGTACAAGAAGCTAGTCTACAAGGAATTCTTGCTTTGGGATGTTGTGTGGGACATCTAGTAGCAATCCAATTGTTGTCATATTAGCATCTGCTACTCTTTTAGTTTCTCTTGGTATCTACTCAAACGCCATATCAATGAAGGACTCTTTGAGGCTTTCCACTAGTTTCTTATATGGGGTTAACTTGTCATCCTTTGTTTGGTACTCACCATTGACCTAGTTGATGATAAGCTGCAAATCTCGATGGACTTTAAGTGTCATGTTCTACCATTGTACTACAACTTTTGACCCCTATGATAAGAGCCTCATATTATGCAATGTTATTTGTGTAAGGAAAAGACAACATATATGATTTGGGTATGCAATCCCCTTGTGGTGTAACAAAGAAGACTCCAGCTCCTGACCCATGTTGTATGTACGATCCATCAAAGTACATTTTCCAATGATCAAGTACAAACTTAGGTTGAAGATTGATTCATTAGGGAACCTTGATACAAGTGGATTCTCTAAGTATATGGGTGCCTCTACTAGTTGAACTGCAATCACTTTTCCTTTAATCACCTTGCTTTCTACATACTTAATTCTGTGCTCTATCAGGATCATATCCCATTTAGTTGTTCATCCTTCGAGGATTGCTTTAGAAAGTAGATACTTGTGAGGGTCTATATTGGCAATGAGTTTTATTTTATGTGCTAGCATATAGTGTCTAAACTGTCGTGCGGTGAACATGATTGCTAAGCAATCCTTCTTAATAGATGTGTAATTTAGGTCATGTCCCACCATGGTTCTACTAATGTAGTAAATAGATCTATCTTTCCCATTTTCATCATGTTGAGCTAAGAGAGCACAAAGGTTTAGTGTTTTTACTGATATATCCGAGATCAAGGGCTTGCTTGGAATCAGTGGCATGAGAACTGGTGGCATGAGCAAGTACTCCTTGATTTTGTTGAAAGCCTAGTCACATTTCTCATCCCATTTGTATGCTACCGCCTTGTGGAGTAGATGAGAATATGGGATAGCCTTATCTGCTAGTTGTGCTATGAATGGATGGATGGATTGGAGTCTTCCATGCAAACATCTTAACTACTTCAATGTCCTTGTGCCTGCATTTTGAGAATGACCTTGACCTTGGTAGGATCTATCTCAATTCCTCTCATAGATGCAATGCACCCTAGTAACTTGCTTGATTATACCTCGAAGAAATAATTTTTTGGATTGAGTTTGACCTTGTACTCTTCTAGCCTATCAAAGATGGAGCTTAGAGCTAGTATGTGATCTCGACATTTCTTTGACATCGCCAATATGTCATGCACATAATCTTCCACAATTTTATGAATCATATCATGGAAGATTAGTGTCATATACGTTTGATAGATAGATCCTATGTTTTACAACCCAAATGACACCATATTCCAGCAATACGTCCCCCATGGACAAGTGAAAGTTGTCTTGTGGGCAGGTGCATGAAGTTGGGTACCAATTTTGTGGCCATTTTAAAAAAAAAGTTTTAGAAAACGCGTTCGCATTATAACGTGAGCACATTATAACCCACTCACATTAAAAACAAAGAAAAAATTGAAATTATTTGCCTTGGGATACCAACCCAAAGGCTTGGAGGGCATTCCCAACAAGGCTAGAGACGTGTTTTTGCAAATTCTACAATTTTTCACATAATCAAGTCCGTGCTCACCATCAAGATTGCATCTAGTTCAATATCGACAAAATCAAACACATGGGTAATGTTAGGTTCTCTCTTAGGTATCCAACGATGTAATTTTTTTCACTTTTTGACAATGTTAAGCCTTTCATCCATAATTTCTTTTGTTTGTATGTCTATTTTTTGCTAAAAAGCAATGTTTGGTGTTTTTTTGTTATAAATTTACCATTCATCAAAATTTCAAATAAATTAGATTTTTAGAAACTAGACTCTATTCTACAAATTGAAAAAGAAAAAAGAAAAAAATCAATTATTTTCAAAAAAATTTAGGGGGAGCATGGCCAAAATTCTACTTTTCAGGAAATGCCCATTTAGATAATTAGTAAAAAATCAAACATACATTATAACATTATTAGAAAAATTGTGCATCAACTAGATGCTGTTAGCTAACTTCTGACTGTAGCGATTTTAAAAATGCTAAAAAAAAGTTCACCGTGCTCAAGTCGTACAAGAGTTGCTATGTTATGTTTTTTTGACAAAAATAACACCAATTTGTGTATATCCCTCTTTTGAACCCCTTAATCTCAACCATTTTCAAAATAAATTAGTAGTTTAGAAAGTAGACTCAGAGCACTTTGATCCTTGTTTTTGTTCCATCTCAAAATTTTGAGTGTAACAATCCTCAATTTCACGTCCAAGGTCAGCATTTCCTGATTTTAGAAAAAGTGGCCACTTAATCCCCCTTTTTGGGAACCATCTTGGTGCACTTACCCTTGTGTTGGTGTTCCTTAGCTCTAATAATCTGATTGTACCCTGAGAATCCATCCATTAGTGATAGAATTTCATGTCCTTCCATCATATCCAAAACCATATCTATGTTTGGGAGAGGGAAATCATCCTTGGGACATGCTTTGTTAAAATATCTAAAGTCAGTGTAGATGTAGATGCCTCAAGTGGGCTTTCAAATAGGTATGAGATTTGAAACCCACTCTAGATAATCAATTGGCCATATGAACCCAACATCTAGGAGCTTTTGTAATTCCATCTTGACCAATAATGCTATTTGGCCGGGGATGCATATTTCTTAACTTTTGTCTTACTGGATTTTCTTTAGGATATATAGCTAGGTGGTGAACCATTAATTCTCAATCATGGCTAGGCACCTCGACATAGTTCCATGCAAAGTTTATATTTCTTTCTCTTAGGAAAAGATCTACAAGAACTTAATGTTCTTCTATCAATAGAGATTATGCATAGAAGGTTATGTGTGGAATTTCTTTTATTCCTAGGTGGAATGGATTGCACTTCTCTGCTAAGACTACTGACTTCTCTTGATGAATAGCACCAAGGGGAAGATTGAATCATCATCCTCTATGGCCTCAGAGAAGTTTTCACCATTAGATGCATCCATTTTTTTACTATTTTAGGGTTTTAGAATGCCATGGTGTGGCTTTCACTCAAAGACCTAGATATTATTCTTCATTTTTTACTTGTGTGACAAAAGGATTCAATCGTTTCCCTATAATAAGCATGTGTATCTAGCTCAATGTCGAACCCAGCTTTGTGATCTCCAAATGGTATCATATCCCGCAATCCCATGAATTTCAAGAGTCCCTCATCATTTTCAAATGTGTCCAAAATTGGTGGACCTCATTGGTCATAATCGATGAGTTGGGGAAAGACTAAGTTTAACTCATGGGTCTGGTAATTTGACTCAAAAGATAGGGTACTAATCATGAGAAGGGAGGAATCCTCAAATAACCTAGGTAAGTCAGTTATGGGATCTTCATAACTACACACATCAATTATGTCAAAGGTAAAGTTATCTAAGGGAAAACCCATGGATACAAGTAACTGAAGGGGAGCTTTGACTGTTTTAATAGGGGCACCTTTTCCAAGTATGGTTATTTTCAGAGGGGTACATCTAAGGCCAATATTTCTTATATGTTTCTTAGGAATGATAGGTATTAGAATACCATTGTAATTTTTACCAAGTTTCCTGTTTCTATTATATCCCATACCAAGCATCATTTGTATTCCTTTGCTACTATCATCTATGGGAAGATCAGGGATGTCCCTTTCATCTTAGTACAACAAGCTTGATATGTCTTTTTCATCTACCATTTCCTGACTTAGGTCACCCCAACATCTGAATTTGGAGGGGTTTACTTTGAAAATTTGGGAGGATGTTTCAATTGTTTTGGGCTTCCCATTAGACCTAGGAGATTGAGGTAAATCTCCTATTACAAAAGAACTCTTCTTGATTTTGTAATCCCCACACTCATTATCCTGGATAATGACTTTTATTTTAGAGATATCAAGAATGGAAAGTGTATTTGTCTCAAAAGTGGAGGCTAAAGTAGTTGGGTCTCCATATGGAGTTGTAGGGCTTTCATTATTTTTTGGAACTTGATTGATTTTATAGTACTTTTCTTCTAGGTATTTGCAATAATAAAAGGGCACGGGATAACCATGGACTGTGACCTCTTGATTTTTGTAGGGAAATTTGACTCATTGATAGAAGGTAGATGTGACAACTTGCATCCCATGGATCCATGGAAACCTTAGGAGGATATTATAAGGTACAAGGTCAAGGACCTAGAATTTGGTTTCCATGATGGTTGGCCCTACTTGTATAGGGAGTTGAATAGTTCCTTGAGACACTCTTTCTTGATCATCATATGCTCTCATTGTAGAACCTTTACCTTTTTCAATGGCATCCTCAAAGAATCCCAAATTATTTATTAGCTTGAGTGAACAAATATTTGGACCTTCACCCCCATCCACCAAGATCCTTTTGACTTTATTCTTATGGACCAAGACTTCGAGATGAAGTGTGTGGTTATGAGATGGTTGAGTTGGGAAGTCTTGACTAGAAAATATTAGAAGATGTGGGATGATGATGTGTCCGACCATATCTTGGAACTAGTTAGCATCAAGATCTATGGGGATAGTGGATGAAGTTAATGCTTCATCTAGGATATTCCTATGTGCGGGTGAGATATTCAACAACAAGATGATGGAGATTTGAGTGGGGGTTCTTTTCAGCCGGTCCAAGACATTATAACTATTAGGAATGGATTTCAGATTTGAGGTGGATGCCCTAGGTGGCTATGATGATTCAACAATGGTAACCTTGCCACCATGTGTGGTGAATCCATAATTAGCTTTGCCTCCCTTGACATTAACAATAGTGTCCCATTCATATATAGGAGCATCCTTGGTTCTAGGAAATCCTACATAGTACTAGGAAGGGTTATGCACATAGGATCAAGCTATGATGTAGACATGAATGGGAGATGGATGAAGATACAAAAGTGTGATGGATGGATGATGTAGAACAAGTCACAGGGATTATATCAGATAGAAAGTGCTTATTTACACAAGATGCTTGTTATCTATTGTTTGTGACAGGGATATGATGTAATTCCCATGATATTTTTAGTAATACAATATCATATGACAGTTGCACACTTTCTTGATTCATTTTTGCACATTTTGGTGAAGTTTAATTCGTAACCTATTTCACTGTTTGATGCAAATTACAAATCTAAATGAGATATTATTTTATTGAAAATTTGATTTAATTTCCAGCAAGGGATATTTTATTACAAATTTGGTTTAATTTCCAACAAGGGACATTACATATTCCTGAATTGTAGGGAAAGCAAGAAGAGAGGTAGAATCCCAAACTAGGAGAAACTGAAATGGGATGGGGAAGCTAGTGGATAGCTAAAAATCAACTCAATACTTAAAGTAGGGAAGGGGGAGCCCCTTCCTGAACATCCATGAAAATATTATCTCAAAATGTTAGGGGACTCAATGCCCCTAACAAACAATTCCTAATTAAGCATCAAGTGAACTCTATGTAGTTTGACATTTGTTTTCTTCAAGAAGCTAAACTAGGAGAATAGAAGAAGTCAAATTTTGGAAATAAAATGAAGTCTTCAAGTTGGATCGGGGTCAATGCGAATGGGCCCTCTAGTGGGATTCTATTCCTCTGGAAGCCTCAAAATATCATCATAGAAGAGGTGGCATTAAGTCGATATTGGATTGTGTGTAAGGTAAGAAGTTTAACCTCGAACTTATGTTTCTTGTTAATTATTGTTTATGGCCCAATCGATTGTATTCAGAAAAGGAATGTGTGGTAGGAATTGGACACCATTTGTGGTTCCCCCTCCTTTGAATTATGTATTCTTTGGGGGGATTTCAATGTAATCTTGAAATCATCAAACAAAAAAAGTGGTGTGAGTAGGAAATTGCAATCACAAGTAGATTTTGAGCAATGTATGGAGAGAAATATATTAATGAACATTCAATCTAGGAATGGACATTACACTTGGACAAAGAGGAGGTCTGGGTTTTGCAACATTGCTAAGAAACTTGATAGATTTTTATTTCGAGGTGATCTTAGACTCTTCCCATATACAATGGACTATAGGATTCTGCCAGGCTATGGTTCAAACCACATTCCTATGGTTATGGAAATTTTGGAAGAAAGGGGACCCACCAGATGCCCCTTCAAATTCAAGAACATTTGGTATAGGGATCCAAACTTCTCTCATCTGATAAAACCCTAGTGGGACGGGTGCTAGCCGGGTGGTTCAAAGCTATTTGGGATAGCGTCCAGGTTAAAGCTTATCAAACAAAGTCTAAAAATGTGGAACAAGGAAACCTTCAAAAATATCTTTGAAGAGAAACATTGGTGTGAGGAGGCTTTGCAGGGGCTCATAGAGTGGATCATTGCAAATGGGATGGATAACTAGCTGTATCTAGAGGAGAAGGGGCTTCTGAAGGAAATGAATGATCTTATGGAAAAAGAGGAGATCTTCTAGAGACAAAAATAAAGGGAGGTTTGGCTCAATACTAGGGATAGGAACACAAAATTATTTCACAACTCAACAAATATTTTTAGAGAAGTTAATAGAATTTATTGCATTAAGACAAATGATGGCAGGATTTTGGATAAGATTGAGGATTTCAAGCTTCCAGTAGTGGAGTATTTTTAGAACCTTTTAAATGATTAGCTAGGTTCCAACCTAGATGTATAGTGTGATCTTTTGGAGGGCATTTTGACGTTGGTCTCAGATGAATAGAATGAAATTTTGAATAGCAGATTCTTTGAGTAGGAGATAAAGGCATCTCTTTTTCAACTCTATTCGGACAAAGCCCTAGGTCCAGATGGTTTTCCTGCTGGTTTTTTTCAAAAATGTTGGGATATCATGGGAAAAGATATCACTAAGGAAATTGGAGAAGAAAGTTCGATAGGAAATATTTTCAAAGAATTCAACAACACTTTAATCATGTTTATTCTAAAAAACGAGAAGCCTAAGTCAATGGATGATTGCATGCCTATTTCCTTATGCAATACTATTTACAAACTTTTGGAAAAGGCTATGGTGAATAGGCTCAAAAATATCTTACCAAATCTTATCTTTGAAGAGAAAATTGGTTTTGTACTAGGTAGATTGATTTTCAATGGGGTAATCATTGCTTAGGAAGCTATTCACTCCATCCATAAATTGAAAAAGCAGACAATTTTCATCAAGCTCGATATCAAAAAGGCCCATGACTAGGTCAATTGGTGCTTCCTATTCAAAGTATTGGAGGGATTTAACTTTAACAAGAATTGGTTGGATTGGATTTTCGGGTGGATAGCTTGTCCAAGGTTCTCAGTGCTTCTTAATAGCTCCTTGAAAGTTTTTTTCAACCCTTCGTAGGGGATTCACCAAGGGGACCCCGTCTCCTCTTTTATCTTCATAATAATGGTAGAGGCTCTCGGTAGGTCGATCTCAAGGGCTCGGTTGAATGGCCGGATC